>CAUYRH010127115.1:0-10000 GCA_963574655.1 Perodicticus potto | reverse complement strand
AATGAAAAAGTTGATTCATTGGAAAAAATAAATAAAATAGATAAAACTTTGTCCAGATTAACTAGAAATAGAAAAGTAAAATTTCTAATAATCTCAATCAGAAATGAAAAAGGGGAAATAATAACAGTTATCATAGAGATACAAGAAATTATTTCTGACTACAAGAAACTTTATGCTCAGAAATTTGACAATATGGAGGAAATGGACCAATTACTGGAATCACACCCTCTCCCTAGACTTTACCAAGAAGAAATATATCTTTTGAACAGACCAATATCAAGCACTGAGATTGAAGAAACAATAAAAATGTTTCCAACAAAAAATGCCCTAGACCAGATGGCTTCATACCAGAATTCTATCAAATCTTCAAAGAGCTTGTAACCATACTGCAGAAACTATTCCACAATATCGAGAAGGAAGGAATCTTCCCACACACATTCTATGATGTAAAATCACCCTGATACCAAAACCAGGGAAAGACCAAACTAAAAAGGAGAACTACAAACCAATTTCACTAATGAAAAATGCAAAAATACTCAACAAAATCTTAGCTAATAGATTACAGCTACACATTTAAAAAAATGATACATCACAATCAAGTAGGCTTCATCCTAGGGATGCAAGGCTGGTTTAACAGATGCAAATCCATAAATATAATTCACCATTATCAATAGAAGCAAAACCAAAGACCATACAATCCTCCCAATACATGCAGAAAAAGCATTTGATAAAATTTAGCATCCTTTTTTCACAAAAACACTTAAGAATTTAGGCATAAGTAGCTTATTTCTTAAACTGATTGAAGCCATCTACAACAAATCCACAGCTAATATACTGAATGGAATAAAACTGAAAGTTTTTCCACTTAGGACTAGAACCAGACAAGGATGTCCTCTATCCAAACTACTATTCAATATGAGTGCTCGACATTCCAGCCAAAGTAGCCGGGCAAGAAAAGGATGTAAAGGGCATCCAAATGGGGGCAGAGAAGGTGAAACTCTCATTCTTTGGTGATGATATGATCTTACACTTAGAGAACCCCAGAGACTCAACCATAAGATTCCTGGAAGTGATCAAGAAATACAATAACATCTCCGGGTATAAAATCAAAGTCCATAGATCAGTAACCTTTATTTATGTCAACAATAGCCAAGTTGAGAAACTAACCAAAGAGACAATTCCCTTCAGAGTAGCTTTAAAGAAAATGAAATACCTAGGAATATACCTAATAAAAGAGATGAAGGTGGTGGCTCACATCTGTATTTCTAGCACTTTGGGAGGCCAAGGCAGGTGGATTGCCTGAGCTCAAGAGTTTGAGACTAGCCTGAGCAAAAGCCAGACCCCATCTCTAAAAAATAATTGGGCATTGTGGTGAGCAGGTGTAGCCCCAGATACTAGGGAGGTTAAGGCAGGAGTATCACTTAAGTCCAAAAATCTGAGGTTGCTGTGAGCTATGACACCACGGCACTCTACCCAGGGCAACAAAGTGAGACTTAGTCTCAAAAAATAAAAATTAAAAATTAAAAAACAAAAGAGAGATGAGGGACCATTACAAAGAGAATTATGAAACCCTAAGAAAATAACTAGCAGAAGACACTAACAAATGTAAGAGCTTACCAAGCTCCTGGCTGGGAACAATCAACATTGTTAAAATGTCTACACTTCCCAAAGCAATCTACAGATTCAGTGCAATCCCCATTAAAATACCAACACCAAGCTTTGAAGAACTGGAAAAAATAGCTTTTTGTTTTGTATGGAACCAGAAAGAAAACCTGTGTAGTCAAGACAGTTTTAGTAATAAAAACAAAGCTGGATGCATCACCCTACAAGACTTTAGGCTATATTATAACTCCACAGTGATCAAAACGGCATGGTATTAGCATAAAAATAGAGACCTACAGACATTTGGAACAGAATAGAAAACCAAAAGATGAAACGAATCTCTTATAGCCATCTGATCTTTGCTAAACAAAACAAAAAGCATATCCTGGGAAAAGAATCCCTATTCAATAAATAGTGCTGGGAGGACTGGATAACTACATCTAAAAGTGTAAAACTGGACCTGCACCTTTCACCACTTACAAAAGTTTATTCAAGATGGATAAATGATTTACATCTAAGGCATGAAATGATAGAAGTCCTAGAAGAGGCTCGGTGCCTGTGGCTCAACGGGCTAAGGCACCAGCCATGTACACCTGAGCTGGCAGGTTCGAATCCAGCCTGGGCCTGCCAAACAACAATGTTGGCTGCAACCAAAAAATGGCCGGGCGTTGTGGTGGGTACTTGTAGCCCCTGCTACTTGGGAGGCGAAGGCAGGAGACTCACTTGAGCCCAGAAATTGGAGGTTGCTGTGAGCAGTGATGCCACACACTCTACCCTGGGCAACAGCTTGAGGCTCTGTCTCCCCCCACCTTCCCCCCAAAAAAGTGAAGAGTTCTTTCTTCCTAGAAGAAAGTGTAGGATACACTCTTGAGGATATTGGCCTGGGAAAAGATTTATGAAGAAGACTTCTGTGGCATTTGCAACAACAACAAAAACAAATGGGACTTAATCAAGCAGAAAAGCTTCTGCATAGCTAAGGACACAACAATCAAAGCAAATAGACAATTTTCAGAATGGGAAAAGAAATTTGCATGTTATAATTCTAACAAAGGTTTGATAACTAGGATATATAGAGAACTCAAATTAATCAACAAGAAAAAGAGTAAATGATCCTATCTATCACTGGGCAAGAGACATGAACAGAACCTTCTCTGAAGAAGACAGATGAATGGCCAAATAGCTGGGCATTGTGGCAGGCCCCTGTAGTCCCAGCTACTCGGGAGGCTGAGGCAAGAGAATTGCCTAAGCCCAGGAGTTGGAGGTTGCTGTGAGCTGTGTAACACCACGGCACTCTACCGAGGGTGATAAAATAAGACTCTGTCTTTACAAAAAAAAAAAAAAAAAAACCACATGAAAAAATGCTCATCATCCCTAATCATCAGAGAAAAGCAAATCAAAACCACCTTGAGGGCCAGGTGCGTGGCTCACACCTGTAATTCTCTGGGAGGCTGAGGCAGGTGGATTTCTTGAGCTCATGAGTTAGAGACCAACCTGAGCAAAAGCAAGACCCTGCCTCAACCAAAAATAAAAAACCCTGCCTCTTGTGAGGCAAGAGGATCACATCAGCCCAACTTGGAGTGGATGTGGAGAAAAGGGAACACTTATGCTGGTGGACTGCAAACTAATATAGCCTTTTTGGAAAGAAGTATGAAGAATTCTCAAAGGACTCAAATTAGATTTCCATTTGACTCTGAAGTTCCACTACTAGGCATCTATCCAGAAGGAAATAAAAAAGCATTTTAGCATAAGGACATGTGCACTTAGATTGTTTATTGTAGCTCAATTTACAATTGCCAAGATGGGAAACAATCTAAATGCCCATCAGCTCAGAAATGGATTAACAAACTGAGGTATATGTAACCATGGAATACTATTCAGCCATAAAAAGAAGGCACTTTACCTGGATGGAGTTGAAACACATTTTTCTCAGTAAAGTATCACAAGAATGGAAAAGCAAATATCCAATGTACTCGATACTAATATGAAGCCAGTAAACAAACTAATACACACCCACATGAGAGAAAAACACAATTCGATTCCAGTTGAGGTGAGGAGAAGGAGGAAGGAGGGAGAGAGAAGGGAGATTTGGGGTGCTCCCCCTGGATGGGCACAACGTAGGGGTGTATGACACACCTTTTGGTTACAAGAGGGACTCTACCTAAAAAATGTTTGTACCCTCACATTAACCTGAACTTAAAAAAAAATTCCCCAATTTGTCTTCTTCTGTGTACTTTCAACTTTGCAATTAATTTGAGCTTGCAGTGTGAACATTTGAAAGGTAGAAGAACTTTTTCTGAAAAATGTGAAACACTTAGGAGTGCATATGTGTGTTTTCATACTTGTGCACAACTATTTTTTAAATAATCCAGTAAAAACTGAGAAAATAGTAAAAGTATACTTTGAGGAACCATTTTCTTCAGATGAATTCCAATGTGGGGATTCAGATATCACAATCTTAAACCACCCTCATTGTATCCAGCCAGTTATATGGAGACCAAGAATTATAGGAGTTCAGTTGTTATAAGCTCCAGAGTTAGCTTTAGATTGAAACTGCTCTCCTGTGGCTCAAGGAGTAGGGTGCTGGCCCCATGTACCAGAGGTGGTGGGTTCAAACCAGGCCCTGGCCAAAAAAAAAAAACTGCAACAACAACAACAAAAGTACCAAAAACGAAACTGCTCTCAGGTGAAATTCTGGCAGCAATAACTTGTGCGATCTTCAGCATGTTAAGGAATCTTTTTGATTCTTTGTTTTTTCATCTGTAAAGTGGGGGAAAATGCCCAATGTTTCTCTAAGATGAAATATTACACATAAACCAGTTTATATAATGTCTGATGTACCAATAGTGATTATATTAAGCATGTAGTCTGTATTTTTGGTATTTTAATCATGGCAAATATAAAGTGAATAGAAACATAAAATCGTTTTAAAAATAAATTATTTCTTTTAGACCCTTGGCTTGAGGATAGGAAAATAAAAGTTTTGATTTTTTTTTTAACCCAAAGGGAAATGTCTTTGGAAATGTCCTTGGTGGACAGTTGAAAATATCTGTAGCATAGAGATGTAATATAATTTTTCTGTATGTCTTAGGGACTACTTCCAAGCTAAACAGTATCAATAAACATCATTACAGTTGTACCAGATTACTTTAGTAAATAAAGTGAGAATCAACTCTAGACCCTAAAACAATTTTTGCAATCATTTTTTTGAAACTATCCCAATTAATTTTCTTTTGTATAATTTCCATCTTGCAATAACTTGCGCTAGCAACATGTAAATTTTAAAGTTGAAAGAACTAACTATTTCTGAAAAACAGGTTTGGAAAGTTTAGGAGTTCCTATATCTGAGTATAGATAAATTGTATGTTTGTATACTTGTGTGCAATTATTTTTTCAATAATTGAGAAAAAAATCTTTAAAAGAATAGTAAAAGTATATCGTGGGAAATCATTTCAACACCTTGTACCAGTAGAGATCTCCAAACCACCCCCATTGGTATGTGGCCAATAATGAGCAGGAGAATTATAGTGTTTCTGTGGTTATAAGTTTGAGCTTGAACTATATAGTTAAACTACTCCTGGTTCAAATTCTGGCTACAGTCATAGAAGTCTCAGTTTCTTCATCTTTAAAGTGGAGGAAAAATGCTTACTCTTTATCTAAAATGAAATATTACACATATATCAATTTTTGTCACATCTGATATACCAATGATGATTAAGAATGCACTCCATATCTTTAATAATTTAACCATGATAAACACAAAATCATTACGAACATAAAATCATGATAAAAATAAATTTCTCTTTTAGGTACTTGACTTGAAGATAAAGTGAACATTTTGATTTCCTAACCCAAAAGGAAATGGCTCAGGAGATGCTCTTAGGGGATGGTTGGAAATGTTTGGAGAACAGGGAGAGCTAATATAGTTTCCCTCTTTGGCTCAGGAACTACTTCTATACTAACCAAAGTAAATAAACTTCATTTCAGCTTTGATCAAATTATTTTCCCATATAAAATGAGAATCAACTTTAGAGCCTCAAATAATTTGTAGGGAGGCAAATCCCCTAGTTTTTGTTCAGTATACTTTCAATTTTGCAAATAACTTGAAGTAGCAGTATGTAAATTTTAAACCTAAAAGAAGTATTTCTAAAAACATAATTTATAAGTATAGGAGTTCCCATATATCAGTATAGATAAATTGTTTGTTTGCATACTTGTGCACATTTAATTTTTAAATAATCCAGAATACACTAAAAAAATAGGAAAATTATCTCTGAACCCTCCCTCCTATTGGTGTGCTGTCAATAATATGGAGTATAAGAATAACAGCATTTCAGTAGTTATGAGCTTAAGCCTGAGGTTTACAGTCAAACTGCTCCAGGTTGAAATTCTGGCTGTGATCTCCTGTGTGACCATCAGCTCACTGATTAATCTCTTTGAGTCTCAGTTTTTTCATCTTTAAAGTGGCTGAAAATGCTTAATATTTGTCTAAATCGAATACTACATGTGAACCAATTTATACAATGTCTGATGTACCAATGGTGATTATTAAGTCTGCACTCCATATTTTAATAATTTAATCGTGGTAAACATAAAACCATGAAAACATAAATTAAATTTCTCTTTTAGAGTCTTGACTTGAGGATAAAGAAAGTAAACATTTTGATTTCCTAAACCAAAGGGAAATGTCTCAGGAGACGTTCTTGGTGGATAGTTGAAAATATTTGCAGAATAGGGAATAGGGAGATCTAATATAGTTCCCTCCACCCCCCGGGAAATACTTCCAAACTAATGAAGTCAATAAACTTCATTTCACTTTTAACCACATTACTTTAGCATATAAAACGAAAATCAAGGCTTGGCGCTTATAGCTCAAGCAGCTAAGGTGCTGGCCACATACACCAGAGCTGACAGGTTGGAATCCAGCCTGGGCCTGTCAAACAATGACAACTACAACCAAAAAATAGCCTGGCATTGTGGCAGGCGCCTGTAGTCCCAGCTACTTGGGAGGCTGAGGCAAGAAAATCGCTTAAGCCCAGAAGTTGGAGGTTACTGTGAGCTGTGACTCCACGGCACTCTACCCAGGGTGACAGCTTGAGGCTCTGTCTCAAAACAAACAAACAAAAAACCAAAAAAACGAGAATCAACTTTAGGCCCTTGAACAATTTTTGCCATCATTTTTCTTCAAAGTCTCCAATTTATTGTTATTGTTCTGTATGCTTTTAACTTTGCAAATAACTTCAGAGAGCAATGTGTAAAATTTTAAGCTAAAATAACTGTCTTAAAAACATGATTTATAAGTATAGGAGTTTCCTATGTATGTGTATAAATTGCATGTTTGCATACTGTGTGCAATTAATTTTTAATTATCTATAATACACTAGAAAAATAAGAAAACGATCTCTGAGGCCCCCCATTGGTATGTACTCAGATAAAAATAACTGAGAATCGGTAACTTTCTGAATGTCACACAGGTGATTGCAGCCAGAATTTCAACCTGGAGCAGTTTGACTCTGAAACTCAAGCTCAAGCTCATAATCCCCAATATTCTATAATCCTTTTTTTTTTTTTTTTTTTTTTTAAGACAGAGCCTCAAGCTGTCACCCTGGGTAGAGTGCTGTGACATCACAGCTCACAGCAACCTGCAATTCCTGGACTCAAGTGAGTCTCCTGCCTCCCTCTCAAGTAGCTGGGACTACAGGCGCCTGGCACAACGCCCAGCCATTTTTTGGTTGCAGCCGTTATTGTTGTTTGGCGGCCTAGGCTGGATTCGAACCCGCCAGCTCAGGTGTACATGGCTGGCGCCTTAGCCCATTGAGCCACGGGCTCTGAGCCTATATTCTATATACTTTTGTACTCTATATTATTGGCTGCATCTCAATAGGTGGGCTTAAGAGATCGTAATATTGTCTGAACCCTCCATTGTTATTCATCTATTGAAACTGATTTGCCAAATAAAATGACCTGGTGCAAGAGAGGAAAAAACTACACCTCAAGGTTGGCTCGAATTCTGTACTCTAAGTCTGACTCTGTCTTTAAATCGCTTAGTCATTTCTGGACTTCTCTTTCTTTAAATGCACAAGGAGGCTGGGTGTGGTGGCTCACTCCTTAATCCTAGCACTCTGAGAGGCTAAAGTGGGTGTATGCCTTGAGCCCGGGAGTAGGAGACCAGCCTGAGCTAGACCGGTCTCTACCAAAAATAGAAAAAAAAGAAAAAAAAAGAAAAAAAAAAAAACTAGCTGGGTGTTGTGACAGGTGCCTGTAGTCTCAGGCACTTGGGAGGTTGAGACAAGAGGATAGTTTGAGACCAGGAGTTTGAGGTTACTGTGAGTTAGGCTGACGCCATGGCACTCTAGTCAGGGGCAAAGAAGTGAGACTTAGCCTAAAAAAAAAAAAAAAAGCAAAAGGAGAGGGCTAAAAGGCTGTCCTTTTAGCCTAAACGTTTGGGTGTTTATGTGCTTCTCACTTTCAGGGGTCTAGTTGCTCCTGGTTAAGAATCTGAACCTTTTCCCATTCCAATCAGTGCCCACCTTCCCCTCACTTCTCCTTCCCTTGCCATCACCCCCATTCTACACCCCCCTTCTGAGAGAGCAGGGTGACCGTGACTGAAGCTGGGAGCACGGAGAGGGGTGGAGAGCCCTGAGCAGTTCTCAAGACACCTCCCGTTTGTCCTCGCGGCGGCTGTGATTGGCGCTGCTAGAGTGGATTTCCATCATGGCTTTTGGCAGGGTCAGTTCATACCAGCTGCTTCTGTCCGCAGTGGAACTCTCAGGGCTGCTGCACCCAGCTGCTCCCTCTTAGAACCTCCTAGAACAGCCAGCTTCTAAGCCCTGGAAGGTGGGAAGGTTTACTCTTTCCAGCCTTCCTCTAGAGGGCAGCACAAATCACACTCCCTGCCAAGCACATGTCAGGATCAGATCCATGATGTAGGATTGACTACGGAATTGATAAATAGGTCTAGCCTGGCTCGATAGTATGAGGGTGAGCATAGATAGAGCCCTCAATGTCACACCCACCGCTCTTCACTCGAGGGCACTTCAGATGGAGTGGGATGGACGGGCCCGAAGTCCCACGTTCGCTCCAGGCTTGGCAGCGGTGCAGCTGTGGGAAAGTTGCTTCACCCCACTAAGCTTTGGTTTCTTACTATTAAAGCAGGGATGATGATGATTGCTTTTTAAAAACACATTATTTTAAGGATGAAATAATACACGTTTTGTTAGACCCTATGGGTTGCCTTCCTAGAAGCCATCCACAGTGCCTGTTTCCCTTGACCTCTTTCTCTTTCCAGACTCACCTGAAGCCTCTAGAACAGCGGTTCTCAACAGGGTTGCGGCATTAGGATGGTTGAGAACCACTACTCTAGAACTAGCTGAACACAAAATGGGGACTTCATTCTGAAAACTCTGAGTTCCAAAAGATACCCAAAGGTAGAAACAATCCCATCCAACCCCCTGTGTTCCTCTCTCTGAAGCTTCTTCACAGCATTCTTCTCTCTTTCTGCACAACAGTTTCTTCCATATTTCTGGTCCACATAGGGAAAATACCTCCTGGGTTCACTCTGAACTCAGACATCTTCTGAGTTTGCAAAATACATGGGGCGCGGGGGAAGGACCTGACTGACCCAGATTTAAATCAGCTGCCCACCTCTGTACTGATCAGCTGTGCCCAGGAAACATTGCATAAAATGGCTTGGAGGAACCATGAGGAGACTGTGGGGGAGCAGCTCCCAGGGAGGAGGGAGGGCAGACAGTAATAAACGTGTAGAGTGGAGGAGTTACATAAGAGGCATAAGACTAGTTTTCAACTCTTAGGATTATTAAATAGTTGGGGAGAAGACAGAAACATGGTCTTAAGTTTAAATTGATTTTGATGCTGAGGGCTATAATGTAGGAACAAAACAAAACAGTCAATAGTGATAGAAGAAATCTGGTGCCTCTTGAAATTCAATCAATAAAATTCAGTGCAGCCCCGGAGGAGGGGAGGACTTTCCAGTTCTCTCTGGAAGTCATCTGCTCCTTGGGACATTCTGCCTTACAAAGCTCTAAGACCCACCCTTTCCTCTGTCTTGGAAGATAAGTACTAAAAGGGCTTACTTAACAATAAAAGGTGGCTATGAGATAGGACTTGTTAGAGAGGGAAACCATTTAAAGTGGGGTCCTTCTGTCCTGGGCAGGATTTAATGGAATTGAGCCATGTGGGGGATTCACTCTACACATGAAAGAGGTTACAAAATAGGATTAAATAACATAATCTGAGTTCTTTTTTTTTCTTTTTATTAAATCATAATTGTGTACATTGGTGCAATCATGGGGCACAATGTGCTGACTTCATATACAATCTGAAATATTTTCATTGAACTATTTAACATAGCCTTCATGGCCTTTTAATCACTATATGAAGA
>CAUYRH010127114.1:0-12038 GCA_963574655.1 Perodicticus potto | reverse complement strand
AGAACAGTTGAGATGGCATAAAATCCTGTCACTCTCACCCTCCTCTTTGCCTTCCCTATTTCTTGCTTCACCCTCTTCTTCCCCTTAATTCTTACTAAACCTGCTTGCTAAATGAGCAAAACACAATCAATAGGCGGGGAGGAGGAGAGGGCATACAATAGTTTAGGGAAGTTACTAATACTTAACAATAATAAGAGTAGGTAAAATAGATAACAAAAGATCAATAATAAATGATAAATAGTAGAAAGCATTAGATATTAGGTGTGATTTTAAAGATAAGTATAAATGTGTAAGAAATTGTAATAAACTGTTCACTGTTTAATGAAATGTTAAAAGAAGCAGAAGGGAAAACGGGATGCGGAGGTAGAGGTGCCAAGAAGCGGACCCACACTTCTATTTATTCTCTGCAACCTCACCATACTGAGAGGCCCAACAAGCCCAGCCAGACCTGACGGTTAGAAAGATATTGTTAGAAGAAATGACTAAGAACAATGTAACTGAATCTCTGTCTGTGATTATTTTTAATGTACACCCTGTAAACGTTTAAACAATACCTGCTTCAGCAATTTTCTGATCATGCAAGCTCACCTCAAAATTGCATCAGCCTACCTTATGTAAACTGACCCATATCAGTGGTCTTGGCTGCTCCTCATACTGAAGGAACAGCCAGCCAAAAGGTCTTTTTAATAAAGGCTTCCTAATGGCATTGATTGACTTTGGGTCTTGATAATTTGCATCTGTCCTGTAACACAGTATTATCATTTTAGCCTACAATTAGTAATACAGGTTTCAGAAGGAAGATGTTTAAACCTATTTCCTGGAATTAGAAGTAAAAATTTTGACTCATTCACCAAAAAGGTCAACATTAGAAATAAAATGTTTTTCAAATTTATATCATATTTTAGAAGTATATGGAAAGTTAAATAATCATCTTTTATGTGGAGGAAATAAAATTTATTTTGTTAAAGTGAATATATTCATCATAAGCTTTATCAATTATTTTGATTTTTAAGTTTTTCACTGTTCTCCAAGGGCTTTCAGTTTCTGGCTTTTAGATAAAGGCTTAAAGTTACTTATTTAAAATCTGTTGATTATGGTATTGGTACAAAAATTGAGGCATAGACCAATGAAACAGAATAGAGAACCCAAGATACAAAACAGTCTACCTACAGTCAACTGATTTTTGACAAAGCAGACAACACACACTTTGGGGAAATGAAGCCCTGTTTAATAAATGGTGCTGCGAAAACTTGGATAACCACATGCAGAAGAATGTAACAGGGACCCCTCTCTCCTACCACTCATAACAGTTAATTCAAGATGGAGAAAAGACTCAAATTTAAGTCATGAAACAATAAGAGTTCTAGAGGAAATATAGGAAAAACCCATATTGATATTGGCCACCCATGGCAAAGAATTTATAAATAGACCTTAATGGCAACATAGAGATAACAAAAATAAATAAACTGGATTTTATTCAACAAAAAAACTCTACAGCTAAAAAAATAATGAACAGAGTAAATAGACAATCCACAGAATGAGAGGAAATATTTCTAAAATATGCATCTGATATAGGGCAAATGTCCAGAATTTACAAAAAACTCACGCAAATCAGCAAAAACAAGAAAACATTAAAAAGTGGACAAAAGACATGAACAGAAGCTTTTCAAAAGAAGATAGACAAATGGACAATAAACGTAGAAAAACATGTTAAATGTCACTAATCATTAGATAAATGCAAATCAAAACCACAATGAAATTTCACTGTACTCCTGTTAGAATGGCTTTATTAAAATGTCCAAAACTAGCTGAAACTGGTGTCAATGCAAAGAAAAATAAATGCTTATATACTCTTGGTGGTACTTCAAATTAGTATGACCTCTGTGAAAAATAGTATGGGGATTCCTTAAAGAGCTAAAAGTAGACCTACCAATTGATCCATTAATCCCACTCTGGGTATCTACCCAAAAGAAAATAAGTTATTTTATGAAAAAGACTCTTGTACTTGAATGTTTATTGTAGCACAATTCACATTTGCAAAGATGTGAAATCAATCCAACTGCCAAACAATTCCTGAGTGGATTAACAAAATGTGGCTCATGTTTACCATGGAGTACTGATGCCTCTGGCAACAATTCAGATAGAACTGGAGCCCAATATCATAAGTGATATATCCCACAAATGAAAAAAACTAACACCTCACAAATTTGTTATTAAATTGGAATTAACCAATGATCACATATGTGCTCAGATGAAAGTACATACAGTGGAAATCAAGTGGGGGTGTGTTTGTGGGGAAGTATACCTCACAGGTGTAATGAATGCAATTTGTGTGATGGGCACATATATAGTTTTGAGTCAGTGACTCAAGCATTACAAAAGCAATCCATATAACCTAAAATATTTTTACCTCCTTAATATTTGGAAATAAAAATAAAAATAAAAATATATCGTTCTCTTTGATAGTATTAAATATATAATCCCTAATTTAAAATATGTATATAAGTTTACATAATCATATTGAGCAATTTGTGCATCTGAAGTAGACATGGGACAGGCAAGCCCACACTGAGGAAGATTTAGCTGAGCCACGGCATAGTTTAATTATTTAAAAATAAAAGGTTTTCCGTACAATCAAAACTTGTACACAGCTATTTGAGAATAAACACCATTGATTTTTATTTCAGTTCTAAATGTATTTAAAGTGTTTTTAGTGCAGTGTGCAATTACCATGGAGACAATATAATGAGTAGCAATTAAAGACATAAGATGTGGGCCTCATTTTATGACAGATGTAAAATGATGTTCTTCCTGGTTCTTTTCTGTTTGAGGGGGAGTCTTGTTAGACGGAAGAGTTCCTGGCTCTCTTTGGGGATTCACCGTCGAGTAAAACTTCGAACTTGAGCTCATTTCTGTTTAAGCAGGAATCTTCCTGCCTGGATGTTTTCTTGGCTTTGATCAAGGAAGAACTACCTACCTACCTAACACTTGCAGTCAATCAGGACTCCTGAGTCTTTTCTTTTGTAAGGGAATGTTCCTTTCTCTTTTGTGAGGTTTACCTTCTTTTGTTTCATTCTTTTCCTAATACTATTCTAATCCCCCCGCGTCATTCTCTCCCCATGGTGTGGCCTCTCTTCTTCCCTACTAACTTTATGTTTCAACACAATGACGCTAATTTGGGCCAATATCTCCAAAATGGCAAAACTTGACAAAAGATAATTTTCAACTTCATGATCCTTCTGGGAAACTTGGCACATTTCCAAACTGGCTTATCTAAGACCTCTCCCTCCCCAGTACCACCTGTTTCTCCTCTCTTTCACCACCCTCAATCTTTCCTTCATTCATTCAGGCTTTTCACTTTCAAAGCCTGAACCTCCTTCAGGAATTAATCCCGGCCAGACATTCTTTCTTACTACCCCTCAACTCCTTATAGTAACTCCGACACACCCATCATGGGTGGGGGATAGCTGTCTCTGGGAGCCTGAGGAATCCCAAGAGCAACCACCAGAGACTTAAAAGGCTCTGTGGAGACAGGCGAGGTGTTCAATATACTCAAATGGGATTGAAAACACTTGGTCGGTGGCTGTGTCTCTCCTCAGAAACTCATCCAAATTTTAGTCTAGCCTTCTAAGAATGCACGTCGGAATAAAGAAAATCTTAAAGATCCCCTTCCAAGTGCGTATTTATTGAATAGGCAACCTCAGCTTATCTCAACACACAAATTCAATCCCAGTAAAAGGTAAACATGGGATAGAGACAAAAGCCAGCTCTTTCATATAAAACGGGATAATTTATATGTCTGTATTTGTGTAGCCAAAAATTTTAAATTAAAACTATAAGTTTTCTATTTGCATGTCTGTTGGTTTTATGTTTGCTTATGTGTGTGTGTGTATATATATATATATACACACACAAACATATATATATATACACACATATACACACACTTACACGCACACAAATATATACACACACAGAGTGCCAAAAATGTATACATATTTTAAGAGATGTTACCTGTGCATTACTTTTTGAGGCTGAATTGAAGGTACTGTTAGTGGTCAGGTCAAGTGTTCCTAGACTCGCTACACACGTCCATTTCACCAGTAATTTGTACATTTTGGGGCTCTCTCTCTTTGATTTTGCTTCCAAAAAGATCTCTTAAAATGTGTACACATTGTTGATAGCCCCTGTATACATGTATATTCTGCATTCGTATAAGACTGAGTTATTCAAGGGAGCCAAATAAATCCAGATGCTGTTACTAAATTAGATGATAAAATCTCCTAAAGTAACTCTAGATTGGTTGACTTAGAGATAAACACATAAAAATTAAATATTTACCAAATTACCCAAATTAAGAAAATTACATTTCTAATACTTTCAAAAGAACTAACACAAACATTTTTTAAAAATCGAGTTCTTACAAATTAGACAGTTTTGATAAATAGAGCTACTTTAATGTTAATTTAGTTAAAAATCTGTGTCTTCTGATTTATCAGTTTTTCTTTTAATAAATTCATGGGGTAGAAGTGTAATTTTGTTACCCAAAGAGACTGTGCAATGGTGAGATTGGGGATTTAGGGGAATTCATCACCTGTGAAATGTACATTGTAACCATTAAGTAATTTCTCACTACCCTCCCGGCCCATCCCACCACCCTCTGAGTCTCCATTATCCATCATTCCACATGCTGCCTCCATGTCAATGCCTTATTTAGTTTCCACTTATAAGTGAGAATATGCAGTATTTGTCATTCTGTATCTGAATTGTTTCACATAAGATTCTCCAGTTCTATCCATCTTTCGGGGAAAGACAGGATTTAATTTTTTTATTGATGAATAAAAAAATAGTATTTAGAATAGTATTTCCTTGTGTATTATATACTACATTTTTTTTGTCCAGTCACCTATTAATGGACACATAGTTTCTGTATCTTTGCTATTGTGAATAGTGCTATATAAACATTTGCGTGCAGACAGCCTTTTATTTATTTTATTTTATTTTATTTATTATTTTTTTGAAACAGAGTCTTACTTTGTATGATGTTGATTATGGTTTTTTTGTGTATCTTCATCATTTATAACTAAAAGAAAACACTAAAACATGATTAACAACAACAGTAAGAAGATATCAGTCATAAATTTGTTTTTTTTTTAATGTTAACTTAGGGGCAACAGTTCAATTTTAATTTTAAAATCCAATATATTATGACAAACAGTCTTCAATTAGTGATTCACATCACTGTCTATAAAGTTTTTTAAATAAGCAGATACTAGGGCAGTTCCTGTGGCTCAACGGAGTGGGGCGCTGGCCCCATATGCCAAAGGTGGCAGGTTCAAACCCAGCCCCAGCCCAAAACTGCAAAAAAAAAAAAAAAAAAAAGCAGATGCTTAGGACCTTTTCCACATTAGCAACTAGGTTCTATTTACCTCCCTAAATTTCATGGTTCTAAACATGCCTTATGATTATCATATCAATGGTCTCTCATTAGCTCCAAATTTTTTCATATAAAAGGGCTACTTCTAATAATGTTGCTAAACTTATTAAAGTGAGTATTCTCTACATGGGAAATTCCACTGACTCTTTCATGTGACTTTGAAATCCATTTTACTGATAAATTTGTTCAAAATATAGAAATAATTATTGCTTTATCCCATAAAATATGTTGTATTTATCAACCCTGAACTAATAGACTATTAAAGTTAAAACTTACCAAACTTACCAAACTCAGAAAAACTTAATTTCCATTTTACCTTTAGCTCTAATTGACCTTCAGTCACAATAAGAGTCCCCATATAAAATAATAAATTAGCCCATAAAAATTCTTGATGCTATTTAGATTCTTGAAGATTCTAACCTGGTTAATTCTGAAGTACTCTAAGAGATTTTTAAATTACACTGATATCATCCTCACTTAAAGCCTTTTTCCTCTAGTTCTTCTGTTTCAATCACTTCACAGAAGTGTTGGAAACTTGGTGCCCTAGAAGTGATATTACCAGAAAACCTAATCTCTTAAATCCATAAAAAGGGTGTTTACATCATCTTCTTTACAACCAACACCCACACTGCTGCCAAGCAACTTGTCTGCCCCAGTCTGACCTTTTAAATTAACATTTATTAACAAAAAAGGTATGAAAATGACTCTTCCTGAAAGTGTAACTAAGTTAACTGCAGCTGTCTAAAAACCTCCTGGAAGCGGACCCAAGGTAAACAGCTTTACCTAAAACTTCGCATAAAATAAATGACATATGACAATAAAAGATGTCAGAGCCATACCCCTTAGGATTTTCTTTCTTCACTTCTTATTTTCACCATATTTATTGTCTTTCTTTGCTGCATTCACCTTCTTTTCCCTCTCCAAAAGAAGGCTTACTTTTCACATGGTCTCCCACACTCCACAACCTTCAGTAAAGAGCCTCAGCTTGTACCATCTCCTCTCTCCGCCCTCCTGCAAATGTTCCTCGATTCCTTCAAGTGTTCCAGAATCTGTGGCATTCACTTACTGATAGAATAATCTCACAATACTACTTCTAATTGCTTACTATGTATTCTCTTTTCCTCAGGAATCTTGAGTTTGCTTTGAATTCTTATATATATATTTCAAATTTAAGAACACTGCTGTTTGTTTTGTGCTTCTGTAACAGAATACTTGAGACTGGTCATTCATACTGAAGAGAAATGTATTGGCGCACAGTTCTAAAGGCTGGGAAGCCCATGATCTAGGGGCCAGAATCTGGTGAGGGTTTTCATGATGATTGGTAGCTTGGCAAAAGGAACCACGTGGCTGGAGGGTAAAGAGAGGGTGAGAGAGTGAGCAAGAGGGGGTGATCCTACGTCTGTGATAATAATAATGATTATTAGTCCATTTACCAGGGTGGAACCCTCATAATCTAAAGGTCCCACCTCCCAATACCTTCACAAGAGCAATTGTATTTAATCTTGAGTTTTGGTATCGCTTCTCGGCCTTTTGGCTAAGATCAAGTGTAGTATCTGTTCTTATCAGTTTAATCTTGAGTTTTGGAAAGGACAAACATTCAAATCATAGCAGAATCTTCATATCAGTAGTTTTGGGGAGTCTTTCAGCTTTTCTTCACTCAACATTTCAAAATAACAAACCTCCTTCAAACTTTTTAATACATAATTTTTAAAATGAGCAGTCTATACCTTTACACAACTAAGGACCATTTCACGGGAATTAAATATTTGTAATTACAGAATTTTTACCACCAATACAAATATCTATGCTGTTATTATGGAATACAAGAGTATATGTTCTCTTATATGTGTATCTAATAAATCCATATGATCCTAAGCATAATGTTACCTAATACTCTTGGGGTTCTCTGTCCTGTAAAAATAACCTGAGAACCCTCCTCTTCCCAGCTGGAAAGAACAATTTTTCCATCAGAAGAGCTCAGACAAACTTCAAATAAAAAATCAATGGGACAATGGGACAATGTTTTCTGTGAATCCTGGACAGACTCTCATTATATATATATATATATATATATATATATATATATATATTTGTGTGTGTGTGTGTGTAATCTCTGCACTTTGGTATCTACTCATAAATTGGACTGGATCCTATTATCTACCTAATTGTATTGCCTTTATAAAATCTCTAACTAGACTGCCTTTTTTCTCACCTTAACTTGTATCTTGCTTTGATATAAAATTTCCAGGCAGTAGATGATCCAATGTCTTCAAAATTTGTCACAGCTACAGGTTTAGGTGTCCAACTCAGCCTCCCAAAGGACACTGTGACCTTCCATTCTCATCAGGTTCTCAAGAAGACTTAAGGGGCCAAGAGAAGGGAAGGAAATCTAAGTGACTTGACTGCCACGTAGTAATGTAGTGTAGCTGCCATTATCAGCCACCAGGGAAGTGGCTGGGCACTGAGTGGCTTTTTACTGAGCTTATCCAAGACTGGACAATCTTCCCTAAACTAGCAGCCTCTTTGCCAGAGAACTACAAAAACACCAGTAATTGGTCCTCTAAAATCATGTAGCATTGAATATAATTTTGACCCAGGAGGAAACATTTGTGCAGCAGTTAGAAGCAACTATTGTACACATGTTCTCTGAAACCTCTCTGATGACTATACCATCACCAAAAACATTTAGACCACAAACCAGAAAATGTCTCGGATTGCTCATTCTGTCATCTAAAGAAGTGTTAGGCCCAAAGTCTTAGAATGCACTCAATAATCTTCCTTCCTAACTAAAGAATTGGCTTTAGTTTGTATTCAACATTTCATCATTATTCTTTTCACTATATTCTGAGGAATACCGCTCCTCAAATGCCCAATTACCAAGACTTCCCAACAGTTGTCAGTTTGACAGTATGCTCAGTAGATGACACAGTTATTCCCTTAAAGCCAATGACAATGTAAGAACTGGCCCAGTCCTGTGGCTCACACCTGTAATCCTAGCACTCTGGGAGGCCAAGGCAGGAGGATCACGTAAGCTCAGGAGTTCAAGACTAGCTTGAGCAAGAGCGTGACCCTGTCTTTACTAAATACTAGAAAAAAATAGCTGGGCATTGTGGTGGGTGCCTATAGTCCCTGTTGCTTGGGTGACTGAGGCAGGAGGATTTCTTGAGCCCAGGAGTTTGAGGTTGCTGTGAGCTAGGCTGAAGCCCTGGCACTCTAGATTGGGTGTAGGGACTGAAAAAAGTGTTTGGGCTTTCTTGCTCTTGCACTTATGAGTGAGACAAAATAAGGATGTCTGAGCTCTCCCATCCATGATGGGCTAGAAGACTTCTGGTGGTTTTGAGTAACCATCACTATGTACAATAATGCTTGTTGCAGCTGCTTGCCATGTTGCCACTTTTGTTTCCCTGGGGGTAAAGGTGTACAAGACCTTGCTCTGCACCCAGCTTCCCGGCCTCCAGGACCTGGATAAGGGGACCCTGCTGTGCTGCCCTCTCCTATGCACCCCCCCACCCTGAATAAAGAGCATGTCATATCTACCCTCCCTGCCAAAGTTTCTCTTCTGCCTATCGGAAGTGAACCGATTGCACCACCTTGGGTGAGACTGTCTCAAAAAAAAGAAAAAAAAATAAGAGTAAACCTACCCCTGAATATTACTTTGAGCACCTCAAATTCACAGTGAGTCTCATATTGACTTTGTCTGTCTTAAATGGCAGAGAAGACCAATCACATGCTCGCAGGTGCCAATCACTTGCCACTGATTTGTCTTTATCAAACTTTAGTCAGGTATGTCCTCCCTCAGCCCCCTCACTGCTGGTTGCCTCACCAAGTTTAAGCAAGCACTAAGGAACACCCCTCCTTGACAGCTCATGACAAGAATCACTGATTACAAAGGAAATACTGCCTGTTAAACTCCCTGATAGGGCTGTGTTTCCCTTGTTCTTCCTGACTGATCTTTCCTCAAAGGTCACACTCGCTCTGCCTAACTTCCCACTGAAACAAAAATTCCGTCTTATCTCTTTTATTTTGATACATCTGCAGATCTTCAACTCAGAGCATTCTCTCTGTTGCAATAGCTTTGTCAAAGAAAGCCTCTCCTAAGCTAAGTCCAGATTTTGCTTTACTTGACAATATTACAGATATTAAAACCATTACATCTATAGAGACTTCTCGTGCGTTTCATAAACTGTTCAACCTCCAAAACATTTACATTAATACATTTCTATGCAAAAATTATTCTTTGATTTGAAAATTTTTCTCAAGAAGCTCTCATAATTAAATTCAGATATATGAAGCATATTAAAGAAATTTAATTATAGCATTCTCTATATGATGTGAAGGAATAAATCTTCACAATTTTTATGGTCCTCTAGCAAATTTGAACAGTAATTTCATGCATAAGAGACATTTGGAATTATTAATGCAAATGTAAAATATGATTAGAAAAGACATCATTAATGAAATTTCAGGGTTGATTTGATCATGTAATTAAATAAAATCATGAGTACCTTGACTGGTTTTCAAAATATTTAATCAAAGTTACTATGTATGTTTGAAGTAAATATAGAAGGCAGCAATCGTCAACAACATTGTAAAAAACCTCCACACTTTTAAAGTGAGAAAAATTATTTTTGCTTGGTTATTATTATCATTTTTTATTTGATTTGATAATTAGTAACAAATCCTACACAGATCAAAATAGAAATACAAACAAAAGTAAAGACAAAGAAACAGAAAAGAAGAGGACGGAAAGGAGGGAAAGAGAGAAAAGGAAACTAAATATCTGGTACCTCTCGAGAATCATTTGGGACCAAGTAACAAATATTCCCGACTCTAAATATTTCACGAGGAGCACTTTGGAGTAAAGTACTCAACTGATTCTGGAAGTTGGGTCAATCTAGGAATCTCAGTGTAATCTCCAATACTCTGAAAAAACACATATATGTATGTACATATATATACACATACATAATTTTTGTATATTATATTTTATATAATTCATATTATGTATGCAATATAATACATATATGTTATTTCTAATGTATAAATATATGTAAAATTATGGAAATATTAGTTCTCAAAGATTTTATTAAGGAAATTAGTCAGATAATAAAGTTGATTCAAAAAAGATGTTGAGGACGAAGAGACATTCAGAGATATAAAAACTGAAATAAATTTCCTGATTGAGAATATGAACTCCATAATACTTTATAGGATAATAAATTTGTAACTTATGTGGTTATCTTTCCTATTGCATAAAGATTGATGAATTAACCTGGAATTTTAGAATATTTTGCTACTTAAAACATATCAAAGACATTATTAATTCTTGAGTGACTTTCTTAAGCAATGGCATGAAAAAGATAGGCAGATATTCCCATGCTTTGCTTCCTAATTTCATGAGTATTTCTTAGTATCCTTGTTCACAAATTAAACCTGCAACTTTTTCTACCTGTTTAACTTATATCGAAGCCTGTAACTAAAGACTCCACACTTTTGGATTCACCCCCGGGAAGGTATTTGTAAGCAAGTTCTCTACTAAGATTCAGATGATCAGATAAACTCATGATACTGTATCATGTTCCATGCATGCTCTGTAACTCTGGTGGTTGTGACTAGTTTGCCTCGCTGGGCTACATTTTTGGAGGAGATTTTTCATCCACTTTTACTGAAGACGTTATTCTTAATCTGACATTCTGTTCTTTGGTTTTGTTTTAGTTCTTTCGTATTTTCTTTGCTGTTGATATCTATTTGTTTTTTTCCTGTAAGAGAAATTAGAGAGCTGCAAGCATATGCTACCATCACTGTATTTCCTGCTTCATTTCTTTAATATATTTTGCATATTAAGGATTCTAGGAGAAATTATCTTAAAATCAATATTTTCCTCTTCATCTTAAGTACAGGGAAAATGTTTTTGAGCCTTGAAAGGGGATGATTTAGGCACTATAAGAAAATACACAGTAGTATGCATTCACATATATTAATCATTTTAACAAAATAAATATTTATTAAATACACATTGATAAATGTTCTTGAAAAAGTAAATAAAATTTCTTATAAATTTCCATTGACAAGTGGCAATGAGACCAAAATAATTGATAGATTCAGAATAACTATATTTATTGAGGAAATCTCATAAATTATATAGTAACTGGGTGTGCTGGTCATAGGAATGATAGTAACATTTTCTTTTTGGTTACTCTTATAAAAATTTGTCCCAGATAGACCTAGAAAAAATAACATTCACATAAAGCTTGAAAATAAGAAGGATTGTTTTACTTATGATGCTGAAAATAATCTTCTATGTGAATCTTATGAAAACTATTGACTATTATGTGTTATCTTTTTCTGTTTTTACTTGGTTTTAGCATTGTAGTTAAGTAAGACATTCTGTTTTGTGTTTTTGACTTTTAATGCTATCTTCTGTCTGTAACAATTTGCTAATCCAATTGTTTAAATATATTACTGATACCGGAATTTCAGGCTCTTGGTCTCGGCGATTCGAAGAAGGAATCGACGGACCACAATAGTGGTGGTAAGTTAGGATTTATTTATAGGAGAGAATTATAAGTAGAGGAGGATTTAGTTATAGGAAAGAATTATA
>CAUYRH010127112.1:0-30839 GCA_963574655.1 Perodicticus potto | reverse complement strand
TTTTTTAAGGCTGCATAATATTCCATGGTGTACATATACCACAATTTATTAATCCATTCATGGGTCGATGGGCACTTGGGCTTCTTCCATGACTTAGCAATTATGAATTGGGCTGCAATAAACATTCTGGTGCAAATATCTTTGTTATAAAGCGATTTTTGGTCTTCTGGATATACACCTAGTTTAGGAATTGAAGGATCAAATGGCAGGTCTATTTTTAGATCTCTAAGTGTTCTCCAAACATCTTTCCAAAAGGAACGTATTAGTTTGCATTCCCACCAGCAGTGCAGAAGTGTTCCCTTTTCTCCACATCCACACCAACATCTGTGATTTTGTGATTTTGTGATGTGGGCTAATCTTACGGGAGAGGTCAGGGTTCTTTTTGGCTCTATCATGCAGGTTGGAATGGCCTCATCACAGCTCACAGCAACTTCAAACTCCTGGGCTCAAGTGATCCTCTTGCCTCAGCCTCCTAAGTGGCTGGGACTATAGGTGCTCACCACAAAGCCTGGCTAGTTTTTCTATTTTTAGTAGAGATGGGGTCTTGCTCTTGCTCAGGTTGGTCTCTAACTCCTGAGTTCAGGCGATCCAGCCTTGGCTTCCCGGAGTATTAGGACTATAGGTGTGAACCACTCACCACACCTGGCCTCAGACTCTTTTTATGTATTTAATCAACATATTTTTCTTGAACAACAATTAAGTGATGATAGTATTTATTGTTCACAGGCTGATATATCAATTTCCTGCTGTAAGGAGTTACCACAGGCTTAGTGGTTTAATGCAATGCAGATTGATCACCCTGCCATTCTGGAAATCAGAAACTCGAAATAGGTCTCACTGGACTAAAAGCAAAAGTGTCCGAGGGATCATGTTCCTTCCTGGAGACTCAAGGAGAGACTAGATTGTCATGTCCTTTCTGGCTTCTAGAGCCTGCCCACAATCCTTGGCCAAGGCATGCTCAAAGCCAACAATGTTTGTTGAGTCACTTGAATCACGTCACTCTGACCCTGATGCCCCTGCCTGCTTTCACTTATAAGGTCCCTTGTGATTATATTGGGCCACCCAATAATCTCCCCATCTCAAAGTTACATGTCCAGCAAACTTAATTCCATTTGCAACCTGGATACCACCCCTCACCTGGCCAAGTAAGGTATCATGTTCACAGGTTACAGAAATTAGAACATGGACTTTTTTTGCTTTTTTTTTTTTTGCAGTTTTTGGCCGGGGCTGGGTTTGAACCCGCCACCTCCGGCATATGGGGCCGGTACCCTACTCCTTTGAGCCACAGGCGCCGCCCAGAACATGGATGTCTTTGGGGGCCATCATGCTGTTGACCACCAGCACCTGTACCAGCCGACAATGAGCCTCTGGGTGGCTGAGACTTGCTAAGCCAAACAGCTGGCTGGGGGTTCAGAACTCAGTCCAGGTGAGCCAGAGGCCATGCACAGAGCAGCTTGAACCCCACAGGGGAGGGAGCCATATGGGGAGGGGAAGCACCAACCTGGATTGGGGAGTCCAGGTGCAGCCATCCAGGGAGGGGCAGCCTAGAATGGCCTGTTGTGGGTCCAGGTGAGCAGGGCAAGACCCTGCAAGAGATTTGTTCCCTGCCTTGGCCCAAGGAACAAATGAAGGAGCCATACTTTATAAAAGGGGGAAACTGGACATCCCCCCACATTTTGGGAGACACTCTCTGTTCTAAATAATTGAGCGCACTGCCCCCCTCCCTGTCCCCAGCTCACTCTCCCTCATATGATTTATTTGCTTATGAAATTGAAGGCCGCCTTTCCTGGTACCATTTTCTGTTCATCTTAGACAAATATTTAGCAGCCAGTCCTGACCTTAATTTCCTTAAATACCAGGGGCCCTGGAAGATGAAGAGCCTGCCCGGTGCGTGAGGACACGGTGCAGCTGGGGGGTGGCCGAGAATGTCCGGGACACTGCTACTCCTTCCCTGGTGAGTCTCAGCTCTCCCTGTAACCAACCAGGTGAGCACCCCGTGGCTGCCAGGTCTGGGTCTTTCCTCCGCTGAGGCTGCAGGAAGAGGTGGGATGCAGATGGCAGGGTCCCAGCCACTCTCAGTGCCCCTCTGCCAGGGGTGATGGGCAGAGCAGTGACCAGCTTCCCCCTTCCCCCACACAGCCCCTCCCCCGTAGGGGGCAGGCTGCTCTGTGCATGGGTAGGGAGGGGCAGGCAGAGGGAAGAAAGACCTGAGAGGGTGCAGGGCCTCCTGCTGGGGCTTCTGGGGAAGGGGCTCCTGAGTAGCTGGGACTACAGGTGCTCACCACAGGCTCATTGCAGGCCAGCACAGGTGACCATCATTGGTTCCCTCTCCCGCAATCATTTCACTCACTGATTCATTGGGAAATGCTCAATCCCGTGCTGGGCCTGGAGATCAGAGCTAAAGTCCAGGGCTGCCTTGCAGGGCTTGTGTCCTAGAGGTTGGCCAGGGAAAGGAGGTGCACGGAGTCTGGGTGATGGCCGAAGTAGGGGAAAGAGAAAGGTCAGACTGTCCTCATAACAGAGGGGTGACCTAGTTGAGTCCTGGAGGGTGAGTTACACAAGCGTCCTGCGAATGGCCAGATGCCTGAAGGAAACAGGAAAGGTGGTCCCAGGGGCGGGGTGCAGGTGGAGTCCTCAGGAGGCCCTATTCTCAGGCCCTGCCTCTGAAGTCAGCTCCAAAGTCTTTATCTGTCCTTCCCATCCTCTGCCCCATGAGGAAACTACCATCATCTCTCCAGACTGACAATAATACCGATGATGACAGTCATCTCGTTTAATTCTCCCAGCAGCCCTCAGAAGGAGACACCTGAGTTATCCTCACTTTGTGGAAATGAAGGTCTAGAGACATAGTCGTGTCTCCAGGGTCAGCCAGCCCACAAGCCATCAAGTTTGCAAAGATGACAAAAATGGGAAGAAGGCACTCCAGGCAGGACACAGGCTGTACAAAGACCCTGAGGAGAAGGAGACCAGAGAATGACACATTTTGAGAAAGCAGGTGGTTTGTGTAGCTGGGTGTGCCTGAGAGGTGGCAGGGGAGGCGGGGTTGTGATTGGATTTCATGTGTTTGAGAAGTGGTGACAATTTCCTTTTTAGTTCCAAACCACCTTCACGTCTATGATCTTCTATGCTCCTGTTCTGTTGCAGGAAGCATCTCAGAGAGGTGTAGAAGGTGCCCAGGGTTGCACAGGCAGGAAGAGGCACGGCTGGGCCCCAGCCCTGTCATTGTGTCAATCTGAGGATGTCAAGACCACCAGGGTATTCTCTGGGGAGCTAGAGATGGACTTTCCCTTTAATGGGGAAGGAGAGGCAGAAGGGACGGTTAGGAGCAGAGCTCTGGTCTGTCTTATTGCTGGGTCTCACTCTGGTAGCAAAGTCTCACCCCCTGCTGTGTCCCACCCTCAACACTGTGTCCTTGGGCCAGGCCTTCCCACTTCTGGGCCTCGGTCTTCCCGTCTGTAAAATGATAAACTCCTACTCACCCTCCAGATCTCTGTTCCAGGAGCATCTCCTCCAGGAAGACCCCGTGGCTTCTCCATCTGTGTCCCTCTTCCAGAAAGCCTTCCTGGTCTATCTATGTGGTATGTCCCTACCCAATGCCCTCGGTGCTCCCAATTCCCCAAAGCACTGCTGTGCTATTTCACCTACAGTGTAACTCTGGACAGTGTCTTCCTGAGTCTGCTTCTGGATTTGTGACTTGGTACATTCTAGCTACATGTCTCTGAGCCTCAATTTTCTCATCAGTACAATGGGAAATAAGAGTGCCCACCTCAAGTTTCTCATCCAGAGAGCTCACAAATAGCAGAGTGCTGAGCATCAACCTGTCAGGCCAGGTGTGGCGACTCGCCTGTGATCCTAGCACTCTGGGTGGATGAGGTGGGTGGATCCCTTGATCTCAGGAGTTCTCGACTGCCCTGAGCAAGAGTGAGACCCCCCCAATCTCTACCCAAAATAGAAAACCTAACCAGGCATAGTGGCAGGTGCCTGTAGACCCAGCTATTTGGGAGGCTGAGACAGGAGGATCTCTTAAACCCAAGAGTTTGAGGTTGGGTTGCTGTCAGCTATGACACCATGGCACTCTACCCAAGGTGACAGAGTGGGACTATCTCAAAAGAAATTAATCAATAGGGCAGTGCGTGTGGCTCAAAGGAGTGGGGCGCCGGCCCCATGTGCTGGAGGTGGCAGGTTCAAACCCAGTCCCAGCCAAAAACCACACACACAAAAAAAATTACTCAATAAATAAGATGTCAGTGAATGTTGACTGTTTGCTGTGGGTTGAATTGTGTCCCCCCCCAATAATATATTGGAGTCCTAAATTCCCAGGACCTGTGAATGTGACCTTATTTGGAAGTAGGGCCTTTGCAGATGTAATGAAGTTAAGATGCCGTCACTCCATGTTAAGGTGAGCCCTAAGCCAATGACTACCGTCTTTATAAGAGGCAAATTTGGACCCCAACACACCGGGAGAACGCCGTGTGATAGTGAAGGCAGACAAGCAGAGGACAGCCAAGGATGGCCTTCACCTGACCCTGGACAGAGGCCTGGGACAGATTCCCCCTCAGAGTCTTCAATAGGAACACAACCTGTAAACGCCTTGCTTTTGGAGATCTAACCTATAGAACAGTAATAGAATACATTTGTTATCTTAGGCCATTTGTTACAGTGATCTTAGGAAAAGAATACATTGTGATTTGAATGCATCAAAACTCAGTGGTGCTTATTCTCTTATGACTGCTTGGTGCTACCCTCTGCCTTTGCCGTCTCCTTCCCTACCCCATCCGCACATCACTCTTTCTCCCTGGCCAGTGTGGGCTGGGAGGGACTCAGGTAGGGTCAGGCCACTGGTTCCTGGTTCCAGGCCGAGCCCGCAACATCTCATTTCCATGAATAGCACTGAAAGCTGGGCCTGGCCCAGAAGCTTCGTGCCTCCCGCCCCCTCCTGGGCCTGGCAAATCTCTGAGGCACCCGAGGAGCTGGCACGCAGCACCCTTCACAGCTGAGACGAGCAGATAAACCTTGACAGAGCAAAGGGCTGTTCACTCCTGGAGCAAACGTCAGGAAATTAATGGGTCTTTCTGTGGGCAGTGCCTCGCTGGCCTCCACACCCAGCTGAACAGCTCACTCTCCTGCCCACGTCCCCTTCCTGGGCTTTGTTTCCTTCTCCCCTTTGTTTCCTGTTTGCAATAAACATGATTCATGCTGGCCCATCTGGGGCCCTGTCACCAGCCCAAGGCCAGCAGTATGTCTCAGGAATGAGCCCCAGTGCTGGCTGCGGCTAAGACTGGCCCCCCGGTGCAGGAGCAAGGGCCCAGCAGGGTAGCACTGTGGGCAGCAACAGAGGTGATGTGGGGGTGTCATGTGGGCAGCGGGGTGCCAGGTCTCAGAGAGGTGCCATTGAGTATTGGACACCCAAGGGGACCCAGAGAAGTGACCAGATGCTTCTGGATAGACCCTCCCTACCTGGAGGGAGCTTGGTTTCAGCGTTAGTTCTTAAGGCTGGTGCAACGAGTGCCACAAAATTGGGTGGCTTACAGCAACAGAAATTTATTCTCTCAGTTCTGGGAGCCAAAAGTCCAAACTCAAGGGCTCGAGGGAAAAGTCCTTCCTCGCCTTCTCCAGCTCCGCGTGCTGGCCTGTGTGGCCTACACCTCCTTCTTCGCCTGGCTTCTCCCGGGGTTTCTCTCCTCTTTCTAGAAGGACATCAGTCATATTAGGTCAAGGGCTACTGCCCTGGTTTGACCTCATTTTAACCGTTTACATCTGTAATGATCCCATTTCCAAATGGGGTCACAGTAGCAGGTACTGGGGGTCAGGATACAACCTACTTCTTTTGGGGGGGCATAGCTCAACCCATACCAGCTGCCAAGGCTCCTGGCAGTCTGGGCCCTACCTCTCTCTCTCTCTCTCTTTCTCTCTCGTCACTTCCCAGCACACATGAGGTCTGCCCATCCTGGGCACTTGTGAGTTGTTAGATGTGGCAACTTTTCCTTTTCTCTGGGGCCCTTTGTGTGCTGTTCCTCCTCTTCGGATGCCTGACCTGTATCTACCTGCCCACCTGCCTCTCTCATCTATCCATCGAGCTTAAGCCTCTCCGTTCCCCTCCCAGACCCTTCCCTCTATGCTCTGAGATGCCCTGTGCTTCCTTGCACCGCAGCACACGGCCCACGCAGTGTTCTTTACCCACTTACCACACCCCCCCCTCAGATCCAGCCAGGCTCACAGGCTCCACACCCCAGCACCAGGCACACACGAGTGCCCAAGAAATGAATTATTGAACGAAGAGTAATGGAGCATTTGCTCTGTCCCAGCACCAGGCACCGTGGTAAGCCCTTTGCATGTGTTCACTCACTTTTTTTTTTTTGGAGACAGAGCCTCAAGCTGTCACCCTGGGTAGAGTGCGGTGGCATCACAGCTCACAGCAACCTCCAACTCCTGGGCTCAAGCGAGGTTCCTGCCTCCACCTCCCAAGTAGCTGGGACTACAGGCGCCCGCCACAACACCTGGCCATTTTTTGGTTGCAGCCGTCATTGTTGTTTGGCGGCCCAGGCTGGATACGAACCCGCCAGCTCAGGTGTATGTGGTTGGCACCTTAGCCGCTTGAGCCACAGGCGCCACCCTGTATTCACTCACTTAATCTTCAGATTGACCCTACGAGGAAGGTGCTGTTGTTAATCCCATTTTACAGATGAACAAACTGAGCTCAGAGTGGTCAAATTGTCCAAGGTCTGACGACTGATAAACTGTAGAGGCTGTGATTTGAATCTGGCCGCATGAACGATTCCTTGAAGGGCCACACGGTGGAGTGACAGAGAGAGCTTCTCTAGCACCTGGGAGCTCACACGCCAGGGTCCAGGGAGAGCCCCCAAGTGTCGATGCTATGGGAAGCCAGAGCTCAGACACTTGCCACTGAACTGAGGAGGGGGTGGCCTTGCATATCCCCAGCCTGGCGCCCTTCATCCCATCCCTGAGACTGCAGTCTCCCCGGGGCAGGTGAGGCCCTGCTCCTGTTCTCCCAGCATCTATCCGCTGTCTGGTTCCAGCCATGACCCGCCCACAATGGGCGAATCTGGCATCTCCGGGGGGTCTCTGGCTCTGCCACCCGCATTGTAATCTGGAAGGAGTCACTTCTCCCTATGTGTCTGTGTTCTCCCCTGTCACTCCAGAGCAGCCATTTAGCAGGGCTCAAAGGAAGGCGGCTTAAAAGAGCTCTAACTCGCCACCAAAGGAGGAAGGCTGATCGGAACCGGAAACGGGACTGGTGTGTCAGTACTGCCACGTGTGTGACCTTGGGTCAGTTACCTGAGCTCTCTGGGCTCCCTTTTCCTCATGCGTTCAGTGTGGAAGACAATGAGGAAGGCCTGTGCCAGGCAAGTCAGGAGCAGGTCCAGTAAACCAGCAGGCTGTTGATGGCGGTCATTATGCATCCCAGTTTCTGCTGCCCAGGAGGCAGGACCAGCACCCCCTGGGCACTGGCTGATGAACATGGCTTTTATCTCCTTGGCATTTAACTCACTTAAATTTTAAAATTTTTTTTGAAGAAATGAAGGGAAACACAGATAAACAGCCATTTAGAATCACGACTCCATAATCCAAGAATTCTCTTTGCGATGCAATCTGTTCAGCAATTACTTTGTGAAGTGGGAGGGAGTGCATCATGGGTAACTGTGCCAAATCCCCAGGGGAGGGTAGAAGCCCAGCTCCTCCAGATCGGTCTTCTATCCCCAGAAACGTCAGCGCATGTCCCAGTTTGGGAATATAACGTCCTGAGTTTTGGTGAGCTCCAGGGGAGGGGTCTCTGCCTAGTTGGGACCACTACTTCAGTTTACTGTTGTGAAAACGGCCAGTGGATGTCCCCTGGGGACAGCCATATCCAGGTGCTTGGAACTGGGCTGTGTCATTCACCTGATGGCCTTGGGAATACCTGGGCTTAGGGTCTAGCTCTGGCTTTATCACTTGTTGGCTTCATGGCTTCAGGAAAGTCCCTTAGCCTCTTAGGGCCTCAGTTTCTTCAACTGCAAAATGGGTACCAGTGTTACCAACCCAGCATATTGGTGGTGAAGACTAGGAAAGATAATGATGGTGGTGCTTGGGGCCACTTCTGGCCATGGGAAGGGCTGGATGCCTAGAAGCCCTGGTGGTCAAAAGCCTGGGCAGAGGAGATGAGGGCTGCCTGGGCATGTCACCGAGGAGAAGCAGAGGAAAGAGCCAAGTGCAGGGAAGGCTTTGCCCTGTGGATGGTGCTTCCAAGGAGATGTGTTCCTGGAGGAGGTGGCAATGACCTGGGCTTTGAACAAGGAGGATCCAGAGACCGCAGCATGGAAGCGATTTCCTGGAGCTCCGGAGAAGGACTGCTGTGAAGTTCAAGTGTGTGTGAGGTTCCTCCCACCAGACTTGGTACAGAAAAGGCCCTCGATCCATGTTCTCTCTCACCCCAGTGCTTAGTGGGTATGCAACCTGCACCCCGCCCAGGGATGGCTCACGGCAGGTGTTCTGCACATTTCCTCTCACTCAAGGTCCCTGCAGGTGCCTTTCTCCTTCTCACTCCCCTTTAAGGGCAGCAGCTGTGTCTTCTCCCAGAGGCTCTACCATATCTCATGCAGGTGAGTGGGTGAGCACACAGTAAGGGCACAGTAAGCGTGGACAGGATAGACCTTGCCCTCCTCCCTCCCACCTGGGCCAAGCACAGGGAGGGGAGACCATGCAGGCCAGCAAAGATAGGGCAGCTTCCTGTGTCCTTGGAACCCGAATGGATGTGTGAGCACAATCACGGTCCTGGGGCCTTCCTCCCCAGCCCTCCCCAGAGACTGCCTCACTAACCTGCTCGTTAGCTCCTTGCTGGTGACTGTGGGCGTGCTGCTGCCACCTGCCTCCCTCTCTCCCTCCCTACTGCTTTCCTGGGAAGGAGCCAGGCCAGGCAGGTTGTGTAGGGCGCCCTGGCAGCTCCTGGGCTCTGCGCCTCTCAGTTCCTACCAGGGCCAGGGCTGGGCCCCGAGTGACAGAGGATTGACAAGTGGGGAGTCAGCCACGTGCCTTTTGAATGAGGTACCAGTGGCACTGTGACCAGGAGGGTACTGGAGCCCAGGGGGACAACTTGTCTCCCACACTAGAAGCCTGGGTGCTTTGTTCAATCACACTTTTCTTGAGCATCTGTCCCTGCTATGCTCTGAGCGTGGTGCTAGGGATCCTGGTGGTCCCCGACCTCCAGGAATTGCAGTCCACCAGCGGAAGCAGATGACAAGGGCGGCACATGACGCAGGTGGGAGGTGCCTCCATCTCCAAGGAAGCTCAGCTGTCCCTGCCTGGAGTCATCAGGTGAGCTTCATTGAGAAGGTGATGTTTGAGTGGGGCCTTGGTAGCTGAATAAGATTACTCAGGAGGAGGAGGAGGCTGAGAAGAAGACCCCAGGAGGCGGGGAAGTGTACAGAGAGAGGCTCTCAGGCTAATCCAGGCACAGCGGGTGGGGGGCGGGCAGCACTGAGATGGATTAGCAGCTCTGCCTGGGGACACCGTGGGAGGCAGCGGCTCTGGTCTGGTTCCTCTGCAGCCCCTCATTTTGCACATGCAGAAAGCCCAAAGAGAGTGAGTCCCTCACCCAGTGACACACAGAGCCAAGAAGGGTTGCCAGACCTCCTCTTCCACCCAGGACTCTTCCCATTACACCAGAGGTTCTCGAACTTGAGTGTGCATCAGAGCCGAGTTAACCACAGGTCTGGGGGTGTCCCCCTGAGAACTGCAAGGGACAGAGGCCCTTGATATCCTTTTCTGAAAAATGGGGATAACCACACCTGCCCAAGCTCCTGGAGCTGCAGAAAGGGCGAATGAGGCAAAGTTTGGGGACGCCCTCTGTGGAAAGGCAGCAATCCTCATCCTCAGCTCACACCTGCTGGACCTCAAAGTCCTGAGGTCAGATATAGCCCACGCCAATTAAATCAGAGACTCCAGGAGAAGAGCCAGGCAGCGGTGTTTTCTAAACTTCCCTGGGGAGGAACCGCATGGGACTCTTGTTAGAAATAACCATTCACATTCAGCAGGTCTGGGGCGGGACCGGAGTCTGCACTCTCGACAAATGCCCACGGGCTGGTGCTGCTAATCCTCAGATCATGCTTTCAGAAGCCAGGTCCTGGAGGAGAGAAAGAAGCTACCAGGGTCATGTGCGGGGCTGGCCGCATTTCACGATGTTTTAAGCAGGCAGTTAAGGGTTCATTCTCGTATTTGCGAGCCCTCCCTCCTTGTCCTCCAGCACGCTATCCTGACTGTAGTCTTCCCACCCTCTCGGAGTTCCACCTGGGGAGACCCGGGCCGGTTCTGGAGCTCATCATGCAAACACAGCCCCCGAGTGGCTTTGTCGGGCAGGAGTCCAGCCGCCACCTGCCAGCGCTCATTTCCCTCATCTCCATTCCGGTCTTTAGCAAACAGTGTCAGATATGATAGATTTTTTGTTTGCAAACCCAGTCTTGAGGCTGGAAATTGACATCTCCCTTTCTCCTGCCATATCCTGTGCACAGCAGTGTCTTTTTGCCCGTCATTCTTGTCAGTTGCCCACAAGGTGTGTCATAACTTCACACATTGGCTGAGCACCTACTAAGCGCAAGGGGGTATGAGAGTTTGCTCTGTGGCCATGAGCAAGTCTGTTACCCCAACCAAGCAGCCTGTGGGTTGGGCCTGTTTTAGTCACCTTCATGTTCCCAGAGCCTAGCACAGTGCCTGGCAAGTAGTAAGCACTTAGCCAGTGTTTAAGTGAATGCTGCTGAATGAATGAAGTCATGACCTCAGAGTCGTGGGTCCTTTCCCTGTACAATAGGAGCAGTGAGACCTCTTTCCTAAGAGTTTAGCAAGGTGTTACATTTTGTGGAGGGGGGGCTCCAGCTTACAGGTGGCTGAGCAGAGGCCAAGATATGCAAGTAGCAAGTCACAGGAGAAAGTGGAACCAGAATCCATGTCTATTACACCCAGTACCTCCATTCAGGGCAAGAGTCCTTTGCCTTCCAAGGAAGAATGGCCAAGCCGGAAGTACAGCTGGTTCCAGGAGCTGAGGCCAAGAAGGACACCCTGGGGGCATAAGGGGAATAGAGCCAGTGGCAGGCCAGCCCTGGCAGAGGGAAATAGACCGGAGCCAGGTCACTCATTGGCACTGCTGAAGATGGTCTGTGCAGGTGGGGAGAGTGAGGCGGGAGCCTTCGTTCTCTTTCCTGAAATGTCTGCTCAGAAAGGTCAGCCAGCAGGAGCAGGCAGTGATGCCAAACTGGAGACAGGCTCTGTGGGCCAGGCCTGGCCTAGAGGAGTCTGATCTGGGGCAGCTTTCTCTTCAGGCCAAATGCAGCCCTCCAGAGGGGTGTCCTCACTGCCCACCCTTCCCTCTAAGCAGCCCTGTGCTGTCTTGCCCCTTGTTTTCTGTCTATCCCAGTGACACTGCACCCTCTGTCCCAGCCCAGCTCAGAGCCCATATCCTCTTTGGATGAGAGGATGGAGGGTGCCATTCAGAAATGCAACCATGAAGGGTCACCAGTTGGTGCCGTGGCTTAGATAAGAAGCTGAAAGCATGAATCTCATCGTACCTGGCTCATCCAGGGAAGTCAAGAGCCTGGCCCTGCCGGACCTCTTGGTCCAGGACAAATATGCCTGAGTAGGGATACACAAGGTATATTGATTCTTCCTCCTCTCAATAGCCATAGCTTTGGGCCACTGCCCATGTTCCCCTGCCTGGATTAATCTCCAAGGATTTCAACTTTCTGAGATTCAGAGTTTCATGATTCTAAGCATCCTTCACACTAGAAGTCTCAGCTTTTATGAGTATAGGATTCCAAGTTTAGTCAGGACTCTTTCAGTTGCAAGTGAGGAAAAACATGTTCCACCTGGCCTTATAGCCATAGAAAAGTCTAAAAGTAGCACTGGGACTTCAGGCATAGCTTGATCCAGGAGCTCAGGCCATGTCTCTGTTTCTCAGTTTACAGTGATATATCTTGGAATTGATGTTGTATCATAAGAGCTGCTAGTGACACAAAGCCTACATCCTTAGTTTCAATCCTGCCAGGTAAAATAGAGTCTCTTCCCCAGCAATTTGACAAAAAGCTCAGAACTGAATTCTCGGCTCGGTGCCTATGGCTAAAGTGGCTAAGGCGCCAGCCACATACACCTGAGCTGGCGGGTTCGAATTCATCCCAGGCCCACCAAACAATGATGGCTGCAACCAAAAAATAGCTGGGCATTATGGCAGGTGCCTGTAATCCCAGCTACTTGGGAGGTGGAGGCAGGAGACTCGCTTGAGCCAGGAGTTGGAGGTTGCTGTGAGCTGTGATGCAGTGGCACTCTACCCAGGGCACAGCTTGAGGCTCTGTCTCAAAAAAAAAGAACTGAATTCTCATTGGCCTGGATTTGTCATGAGTCTATCCCTTAAACCAATCACTATGGCCAAGGAGATGATGAGACACTCTGATTGGCTTAGGTCTGGGTCACATGTGCATCTCCACCCCTAAATCATATGGCTTGAAGACAAAGGATGATTCTTCATTGGAAATTGGGGAGCTGCTATCAAAAGAATGATGAACAGATGTAGGAAGGCAAAAACATTAATAAAAAATGCCCCCACACTGAGATTCTGAGGCTACATGGAGCAGTGGTCCTACAATAACTTGACTGAGAGCTCTGAGGGATTCCTGAAGCTCACCTCTCAGATTTGGGACAACAGTGGTGCCAGAAGGTGGAGTGAAGGCAAGCCTCCTTATCTCTCCGCCCTTCCAGAGCTCAGCAAACCATGCACCCTTTACTTTTTCTTTATAGTCAACTCTTGGAGCCTCTCTTTACTTTTCTTCTCTGCTGTCATTTTGCAATCAGTATGGCTAAGTTTCAGACAGGGATGGTGGAGAGTGAGCCATAGGCTCTGTAAGTAGTGGCTGCAGGGAAGGAAACCAGAGGAACTTGTGGCTTTAGGAGACAGCCAGCAATCAATTTGGATCTGTAGGAGGAAAGGTGGAGGCATAAAAGCAACATAGAAAATTGAATTCTTGGGCTCACTTCTTCACTTTCCTGGAGTAGTTAGTATTTCATGCTCACAGTCTTGTCAAGGCCACATGGTGAACGGAGTCCACTTGACATTGGGTTTGGCCAGGTGACTTGCTCTGGCCAATGAGATGGTTGCAGAGCTAGTAAGAGAAGAACCTTGAGATGCGTTTGTGTCATTCTGCTGTCTTCTTGTTCCCCTGCCATAGCCAGAAAAGGAATTTAACCAGAGTAGCCTTGGCCCTTTGCATGATGCATGGAGCAGACTTGAGCTGACCCACAACTGGAAGCAGAGGTCCCCTGCGAACTTCTAGACCTGTGAGCAAAATGTTGGTGTTTTGTTAAATGTTACTGAGATTTTGAAGAGCAGCGTTATTGTGGCAATAGCTGACTGCTAGGGAATTGAGGCTCGGGTATATATCAGCTCAGCCCTGTAACTGGGATTTTAGGAACCCTGCAGGATTAGAAGTTAGGAGCCCAGGTTTGGCAGTCCCCTACAAAGTACCATGCGATCATGAGAAAGACATTCTTTCAAGGAGCTTCAGTTGTCCCACCTCTTTACGAAGAATAATGTCTGACTCCAACTTCTGGCCTTTACGAGCCAGGTCCTAGAGCAGATGTTCCCAGAGGGTATGGTCTACCCCTAGCCTGCCCCAGCTCCTTGCTTGGGAAGTGTCCCCCTCCCCAGAGTCTTAGAGCACCGTCACACTTAGGCAATAGACTCTATATAGAAAACAAGTCAGACAGTGATAAGTGCAGAAATAGAGGTGTGAAATTGTTCTCGAAGCAAGGAGGAGAGAAAATTGAAGGCTCTTGGGGGAAGAAATGGGGGTAGGATTGGGGGTGGCTTCACGGAAGGGATGTGCTGGGCCTAAAGGATGAGTAATGTTCCTGCTGGCAGAGAAGAAGAGAAGGAGCAGGGGGAGAGGGCAGAGGCAGAGAGAGTGATATGAGCGAAGGCCTGGGGGTGGCCAGGAAGGAGCCCCGCGTGCTTGAGCACCTATGGGCTGGCTCTTCAGGAAGAGGCTGAGTTGTAGATGCTGGGATGGGATGGGGGCACCAGGTGATGGGGTCAGAGAGGCCACTGAGGTGAAACTGGCTTTGAGAGCTGGTGTCAGGGCTGTATCCTGTGGGCAGTGGGGTGGGGGCACATACCACTTAGAGCTGCAGACCCTCCCCCAGGGGCCAGCGGGTGCGCCAGAATTTCTCCTGGCTTCCTCCAGCCCCTGGTCTGGATTTGGTACCTCTGTAGGTGCCCATGCCCTCCTGGGATCCTTCTAAGTGAGCAGGTTTAGAGGTGGGAGACCCAAGAGAAAGCAAGAGGGTGAGGAGGTGAGCTCACCTAGGTCATGGCATTGGAAGGGATGGCTGAGCCTCAGACAGGGCCCACGGACCCCTTCAACCTCTTACCTTGGAGATGTGAAGCTGCACAGGGAAACTCACAGGGCTGGAAATCAGTCAGACCTCGGTTCAAAGGGCTCTGCCATTTATTAACTGTGTGGCCTTGAACTTGTGACTTAACCTTTCTCAGTTACCTCTTTCATATAACAGGGATAATACTAGCCCCTGTCTGAGATGGTTATGGAGATGATAATAATGGCTGACACTTACTGAGCACTTCTTATGTCTGGGCAACCAATCTTGCTACTTTCCATGCACCACCCCCTCCAACCCCTCAGCATAGCAACTGTTAGCTCCCTTCACAATGAGGAAACAGATACACAGAAAGATTAAGTAACTTGTCCAAAGTCACACAGCTAGTAGGTGGCAGAGCTGGGATTTGAACTCAGGTCACCTTGTTTCTAGGGCTTATCGATATGAGCTAACGTGAGCCATAATTCATACATCTCAGATAGGGCACATGCAAAAGTGTCAGCTAACACCTCGTTATCTAAATCCTGCCAAATAATATTTGGAAGAACAGACATCTACTGAAAAGTGCATTCTAAGGAGACCTCCATGGGCTAGAAGGAGTATATTTCTCTAAATTCTCTGGACCCCACAATTAAGAGGATTGGGGTAATGACATTAGCCAAGGACCGCTGTGTGCCAGCCTCACCACGTATACCACCTCATTTGATCTCACAACCACTGCTCAAGGCAGGCGTAGTCTCCATTTTACAGGAGAGAAAACTGAGACTCAGAGAGTGGGGGGAAATTGGGCTAACAATCCAGCTGCTAAGTGATGTCGTTATGTGTAGACCCAAGTCTGTCTGACTCCAAGCTTGAGGAGCCACCTGCTTGGTGTGCCCTTAGTTATTCTTGGATTAAAGTTGACAACAACCACAAGGGGAAGTTCCCTGTGCCTGGGTCTCACATGTGACATCTGGCTCCATTTTCCTGAGTCAGCATACCAGTGAGCACCAGCTGCCCAGGTGCACACCGGGAAGCAGAGGATTAGAAGGTGCAGAGAATGGAACCGTCTGGGGTAAGGAGATGGAAATCAAAAGCAGAAAAGTGCCTGCCAAACAATCCACCCAAGGCCAAAAGAGAACGGATCACACCGGGAGAGTAAAGGGGCAGGAGGAGGTGGGCCTTCCAAGTCAGCTGGGCCTCATGAGCCCCGACCTCACTCAGCTGTATTGTCCTTGTCTGGGAAAGGGAGGTGAATGTTTTTCAAGGGTTGTGGTGAAGGTTAAAGACAATCGGTACAGGGTTTGGCACACAGTAAGTGCTCAGCAAATGTTTACTCTGTTGTTATCGAGGCAGGGAATCATTGTAAAGAAGGGAAGGCAGGGAGCTTGGGAGTGTCAGGGAGAAAGAGGACAGGAAACAAGGCTGAAGGAGGAAGGAAAAGAGGAGGAGGAGGAGGAAGGGGAGGAAGAAAGGAGGATGAGGAGAAAGAAGAGGAAGAAGAGGAGCGGGTAGGACGTACCACCAGCCAGATGTGCTGCTCCCCCGTGTGGTCATTTAAACTGCTCATGCATTCTTTCTGCATCCTGCTGCCACACCTGCCAGATGTGGCCCTGGATGCTAGGAAGCACAGCTGCCCCTCGGCTTGCCCATCTGCAAAATGAGGACCCAGAGACGCCAGGAAGGACATAGAGGCTTGAAGTGGTGGCCAAAAGGACAGTGCTATCAGGAGGGGACCATACCATGCTCACCCACCCCAGCCTCAGTCTCTCCATCTGCGAAATGAGAAACTAGGGGATGACTAGGCATTTTGTGCCAGGTGACACCAATCCCATGGTGTATTTACTAGTGGCCCTGGCCCTGCATTTTGTCTTGGAAGGCATTGGGTATGACCCTGCCCACCTGGGTCCTGGGAATTGTCCTGCCATTTCACAGGGTGGCCCCTTTGGTTTCCAGAGGGAGGATCTCACTGAACAAAGCAATTCTTGAAATGCAATGTAAGCTCTGCCTTTGAATGTTTCCTTTGGTAGGCCAGGGCTCAGAGAGGGACAGTGACTTCCCAAAGGATAAACAGAGATTGGTTCAGGTGTCTTTTAGACCTAAGAAGAGACCCGAGAGCCACAGTAGGGAGCACTGAGACTGAACAACAGACAGACACCCGGCTCGTAGGGAAGCTTTACAGAGAGCAGGTCATATGAAGTCTACCATGTAAGGCTCACCTTGGTTCAAATCCTCCCCATCACTGACTCTTCCTGTGACCATAACCAAGTCCTCTAACCTCTCCGACACTCATTTTTTTCCATCTGTAAAATGGGAAGAATAATGTGGTAAAAAACTTGGGCTATAGAATCAAACTATCTGGATTGAGGCCCTCAGTATTTACCATCTGTGTGACCTGAACCAACTTACTACTCTCTCTCTCAAATTTTCTCATCTGGAAATGAGGATGATAAAAGAACTCCCCCCCATGGGGTGGTTGTGAGTCTGAATGAAGTAATGCATATATGGTACCTGACAATTAATAAATGATAGCTATTAAATATTGCTGTTAATGGCCAGGCACAGTGGCTCAAGCCTTTAATCCCAGCACTTTGGGAGGCTGAGGTGGGAGGATTGGTTGAGGCCAGAAGTTTGAGACCCATCTAGGCAACATAGCAAGACTCCATCTTGATAATTTAAAAGATTAGCCAGTGATGGTGGTACACACTTGTGTTCCAGCTTCTCAGGAGGCTAAAGCAAGAGGATTGCTTGAGCCCACAAATTCAAGGTCAAACAGTGAGCTATGACTGTGCCACTGCACTCAAGCCTAGGTGACAAAAAATTATTATTGTTTCTGATGTCATTAGCAGCATCCTTTGCTGCCTAAGATGTAATTTAACTGTCAGAACACTGACGATCTGCCTAGCAGATCATTTCAGTTCAGGGGCCCTGGCTCAGAACATTCTCCACCCAGCGTACACTGAATGTGGAGGAATAGAGCTAGCACCGATGCAGCCCATCAGAGCCCCACAGATTCCTGATTGGGAAAATGCCAGAAAAGCTCTTTCTTGGGCCATTGCAGAGGCATAGATGGGATTGGGAGGCCAGGGTTAAAGCTGACCTGGATCCTGGCGCCAGTGGGCCAGCCAGGCTGACTGGGGTGGTGGAAGGCTCGGGCCAACTTGTGCCAGAAAACAAAAGCCAGAGAGACAAAGGAGCAGAGCAGAGTGGGGAGATGGGCTGGGATTCTGTGCTGAGTCATGGAGAGCTCAAACACAGGCAGGTGTACCAGGAGCCTCAGGTATTCCTATAAAGGTGTGATTTTCAACTGGGGTGCTGTGAGAGGATCTTAGGGATGGGGTAAAAATTTTAAAGGTAATTAGTTAATTAATTTTTTAACTCATTTTTTTGATCAACATCATTTAACTAGGAAGTTTAACTATAGGTTCAAGTGTACCGTGAGATAAAAAAGGTTGAAAGCCACTGCAATAAAGGCTTGGGCAGCCCCACTGGGCACTTACAAGCCAAGTATAATTGAGTTATTCTTGAACCTGGGCCTACTCAACATGGCTCAGCCTGAGCCTCATGCCACCTCAGTGGATGGTGAGTGCACCCCTCATCCTCTGCCCTTGCCTCAGCCCACACTGGCCACTGTCCATGGTTCTGAAACACCACAAGGACTAAACCTGTGCCAGAAACTCCTACCCAGTCTCTCTCAGGAGTTCTGAACCAGAGGATGGCTTTTATTTTCTATCTTGATAGAAGATACATGGTTTCTTTTCCTGCTGCAGAACCAACAGATTTGTGACTTTGGCTTAACTATTTATGTACCTAGTTGGTTTCATGTTATTCTGGCCATTCCACCGCTGCCATTTATCCCCTTGCAAAACTGGGGATTCAGTATTCCCTGTGGCCTCCGGCTCATTCTGAACTTATTCTGCCTTTGCATGTTCCCCGGGGAGATCACAATCAGAGGGGCTCCACAGCACATCTAGATCATGTCCTCATCTATCCAGTAGGGACAAGAGGCCAGAGATGGAAGATCACCAAGACTGCAGAGTAATTTAGAGTAAATCTGGGGTCAACATCCAGGTCTCCTAACTGCCCAGCTGCCTCATTCCCTATCACTCCACACTCTTCTTTCCAGAACCTTTTCTTTTAGCTGGGTAGAATGTAAGCACTACTATTTCTTTCCAGCTCACTCTGCACCACTTCTGCATAGCATTGCCCTGAATCTTCCTCCATGGGGAGGTGTGGCCACTGTCCTCAGGTTATAGGTGAGGACATGAGCTCAGAAATACAAAGCAATTTTCCCAAAGCCACAAAGCTACCATGTGACTGAGTTGGGATGTAAATCAGAACTTTTGGGATATTTCTGACCTCTTCCTTTCAAGTCAGTTCTAACAATAAGAGCCCTCAGGGAATCCACTTGAAACCCTAAACCTAGAGGTTATAATTCATCTCCCACAATGGGACAGTCTTTGGCTAAGGCCACTTGTCCAGATCTTTGGCAGGGTCCTGCTCTTCCCCATTGCTGGCTTGGCCTGCTATTCCAAGCGCCCCTCTGGGTCTAACCCTGCGTTGGCATTTATTCTTGAAGGCCTCAGCAATATTTGATCTTCTCCAGATGTTAGGGTCAGAACAAGGGCCCCTAGCGATGTGGATTGAGGATGAGGGGGCTGTCTTGGTAGGAGAGGATTATGCAGCAGTGTGAATATTGATGAAGCTGTAATTGGCTCCCTCTCTCAGAGCCTGGTGTCTGTAGGCCCAGGAGCTGGGGCTAATTGTTGCAGGCAATTAATAACTTGGATTGTGCTCACCCTGGCACAGACTGCCTGCTTTCTTGGAGGACACAGGCAAGGCTGGGAAAGGAATTCTAGGCCTGGCTGCTTGCAAAATTCTGAGGGAGGCAGAAGGAGAGGGCACCATCTGTCCAGCCTCCCCCAGTCCCTGTCTGCAGCACCCCTACCCTGGCTTGGCCCTGTCACCTTTCCCTAGAATTTTCTCTCTTTTCTTGAATTATTCAACCTTCTAGTGTCTGCTCCACAAGCTCACACTTACCTCCTAAACAGAGCTTCAGGAGGAGGGGGCTGGGGAAAGAAGGATAGTATTTTAGAGAAGTTCAGGGTTGGAAGCTGGAAGATCTGGGGTCCAACCAAAGTTCCTCCACTAACTTGTTAGGTGACCTCGCTTGGGCAAGTTTCTCGAGTTTTTTTTTTTTAAAGAGTCTCACTCTGTTGCACTGGATTGAGTGCCATAGTGGCGTAGCTTACGGCTACCTCAAACACTTGGGCTCAGGCAATCACCCTGCCCCAGTCTCCCAAGTAGCTGAGATTACAGATGTGCACCACCACATCTGACTAGTTTTTCTAGTTTTGGTAAGGACAAGGCCTTGCTTTTGCTCAGGTTGGTCTTGAACCCTTGAGATCAGGTGATTCACCCACCTCGGCTCCCCAGATTACAGGTGTGAGCCGCTGCACCCAGCCTTTTTCTGTTTTAAGATAGGATCTTGCTCTATTGCCCAGGCTTGAGTACAGTGGCATCATCATAGCTTACCACAACCTTAACTCTCAGGTTCAAGTGATCCTCTTGCCTCAGCCTCATGAGTAGCTGGGACTATATGTGCACACCCCCATGCCTGGATAATTTTTCTATATTTTGTAGAGACAGTGTCTTTCTATGTTGCTCAGGCTGGCCTCAAACGCCTGACCTCAAGTGATCCTCCTGCCTTAGCTTCCCAAAGTGCTAGGATTACAGACATGAGCCATCAGAGCAGGCCTCCTGAGCTCTTTTGCAACCATTATGTCACATGAAGTGCAACCAACCCTGAAAATTACAGTAACAGGGATTGACCATTCTATCATATATCTCCTTAACTATATATAGAACTAATTATCAAAGTGTTGCCTATTAAATCTGTGTTCCACCTCAACAGAAGATAATTGCAGGCAGATTAGTGGCAGAAGTCATTATTAATCCCTTATTGCAGATGAAGAAACAGAGAAATAAAATGACTTGCCCAAGGTCATACTAATAAAAGACACACATAAACCCAGTTTCTTAAATCTAGAGTTCTCTCCAGCATACCTCAGTTCACCTGACTCTGCCCAATGGCTTCCTGGAGATGAGAGTGGAGGTGGGGGTTGAGCGCTCCAAAGTCAGTGTGTGTTGGCAGACTGAAGAGGGCATTACTTATAAATGTATTTATTCTACTCTCTGATGCTGAGGCAATGTCTTAATATCATATTTTTTAAAGATAAACACTCCCAACTCTCCACATATGCTCAAACCTCAGCTGCTCAACCATCTGGTGGGAGGACTTGATTTGCACACAATCCCCCTCCCCTAGTGGGGAGGAGTGGGAAGGGAGAGGTATTATGGTCAACTCTTGCCCAGCAGGTGGTAATAATGTGAAGAAGAAAGTGCTAATATTTATTCAACACTTAATATCTGCCATGCATTGTGCTAATGCTATTTTTGCAGAGAGATGATCTCATTTAGCAAACTCTTTATAACCACTGCAATGAGATAATTTTTTTTGGCTTTCCCATTCTGTAGATGAGACAACTGGGGCTCAGCAAGGTGAAATGACTTTCCCAAGGTCACATAGTTGACAAAGGGTGGAACAGAGATATGGCTTGATTGGGAGGGTTGAATCAGAAGCTAAGCTCAGAGGCCCTGCTTCAGACACAGTTGAAGAGAAAATAGGAATAAAAATAAAGGGATAGGAACTGAGGACAAAGCATCCCTTTATAGCTCATACCCCTTATAAATGAAGGCTTTTCAATTAGTCGTGAAGACAGAGTATAAGGGAAGCAGCTTATCGGCACCAAGAGGCATTTAAATCAGATTGAGGAAAGGCGAGCCCTGGAATGGGCAGCCAGAGGGGACGCAGAGTTCATTCTCTGCAGCCTTTCAGCTGGGTGGATCATTTGTCCACTGGAGTCATCTTTGGTGCTCACCTGGAGGTAAGGGAGGCTTCAGGGAGGTACCCTGAGGTTGGGCAGGGCTGTCTGAGTCCTGTATCCTCAGGTGCCTGTTATCAGGCTTCCTGCCGGCAGAGCGGGCAGAGGAGGAGAAGGGAGTCTGAGGATGAGCCCCAGGAGGAGGGTTCTCATGACTTTCTACACCCGCGCCAGTTCCGCTGCCACCACCGGTTCCCCTTTATGGCAGGCATATTTCAAAGGCCTGGTTCCATTTGCATTTTTAAAACCCCACTGATAGCCAGGAAAATTGCATCCTTCCAGTGTTCCTGGGTATCACACTCCCCACCTCCTCCCCCACTTCACAGCCCTCAGCCTCTGCGCCCTCTCTTTGCAGGAGATCCCCCATCAAGGGCAGAGCCTGCCCAGCCTCACCGGTGATCAGTTGGAGGTCCTGAGAAGTTAGGGAGGGGTCTGAGGAGGGTGTGGATCAGCATCAAGCCAGGATCCTTTCGAAGGTGGTGAGAATTTCAGCTGGGACTTATCAACTCCACTAAAAATACTTTGGGGGACTGTATCCCCAGGCATGGGCTGAGGGTGGCCCAGCATCGTGGGGGCACCAATGGGATGCCCTGCGGATTTCTAAGACTGAGGACAACAGTACTGGGGTCTTGGAGAACTTTGAAGAGGCTCCTGGAAGCAGCCTTAAAACAAACTGAAAAGAATCAAGCCATTCACCCAGCAAAGAAAATCCTTTCCTCTCAGCTGGGCTTGGGAACACACTTTGTGTCTCCCTATTGCTCCCTTGAAAACAAGTCTTTTCCTTGTTCTCCCTCCTCCCACCCTCTCCCATGGCTCCTTGTTCTCTGCCTTCCCTCTGGGATATGGCAAATGGGACTGGAAGTTTGCAGGGCAGTGCTGGGTCTGTTCCTCTGCGCTCTGATGTCAGATCTGGGGCAGCGACACACACACCCTCCACTGCTTGGGAGAGGTCTCCTGTCTCTCTCTCTCCACTTCGCAGCAGGAGCGGCCCCAACTCTAATGTGGTCAAGGCCAGCGGAGCCACTGGGAGTCCTCTGACGGACTTGGACAGCCTGGCAAAGGCTCCCCTGAGATCCTGAGCACATGGGAAGTGAGTGCTGGGGCAGGCACACCGCGTTGGGTCATTTGCTTCTGCATAGATGAGCTCTCAGGTGTCCAGGGTCAGAAATACCAATGTGTCCAGTTGGCAGCCTGCCAGTGGGTACCGTTCCCAGGGACTACACACCGCAGAGATCAAGCAGGGAAGCAAGAAGGCAACAGAATAGGAGCACCACTCAGCACCCTGAAGTTAGAGATGCCCCTGACTCAGTTTTCCTCTTAAAAAAATAAATAAGGGCACGGGCGGCGCCTGTGGCTCAGGGAGTAGGGCGCCGGCCCCACATACCGAGGGTGGCGGATTCGAACCCGGTGCCGGCCAAACTGCAACAAAAAAATAGCCAGATGTTGTAGCAGACGCCTGTAGTCCCAGCTACTGGGGAGGCTGAGGCAAGCGAATCGCCTAAGCCCAAGAGCTGGAGGTTGCTGCGAGCTGTGACACCATGGCACTCTACCAAGGGCGACAAAGTGAGACTCTGTCTCTAAAATAATAATAATAATAATGACATGTGGGGGCTGATGTGGGTTAGCACCTGTGTGTTCAGGGAGAGGTGGTGGGGCTTGTCAGGTTTCACTTCCTAACTCTCTGGTATTCTTACCTGTCCCATAAGCTGGAAGCTTCCTGAAGGCAGGGATTGTCTCACCCATCTCTACCTTCCCAGCCCCTCCATCAGCACACACTGTGAAGATGCATGTGTGGCTCACCCTTCACACAGAAGTGGCAATGGCCTATCTTCTTTCTGGCATTACTCACTAACACGCCAGGATCTTGCAGCTGGGGCTGGCAGCTGGTCCTCCTTGAGGGGTCCTCCTTTGCGCTTCCCGAGTGATACCAAAGCCGATGCCCTTTGAGCCCTGATGGATAGAAATGGGCTGAGACCTGTGCTCCTTGTGGCCCTCCGCCCAGGGGTGTCAGGCAGACAGTGTGCTGGAGCTGGAGGAATGCCCGGTCCCAGGGGCTGGCACAGCTCCGGATTCTGGCGCCAGAGAGGTGAATAAAGAAGGAACGAGAAAGGGATGGCGCCAGGAGCCTGGGCTTGGCAGCTCCCTACGGAGAGCACCTGGGGATGCCCTCGAGCGTCCAGGAGGCTGGTGACCTGCCAAGCTTGGCTGACCCACCGGAGAGGCACCGGACAGCGGGCCGGGGAGAGACTCCGGAACCTAGGAAACTCGGGGGCGGGGCCAGGGATCCGGCCCGGGCCGCTCGCAGAGGCGGAGACAGACCCCCAGGGGTCGCTGCGCCGCGAGCTACCCCCGCCCGCCGGCGCCGCAGCCCGGCTGTACCACCGCGCGGCTCCCGCAGGGGGAGCGGCGGCTTCGGTGGCGCCTAGCGGCGGGCTCCGGAGACAACAGCCGACGGCGGAGCCCAGGCCCTCGCCGGCCATGGACACAGGGACCGGCGGCGCGGGGGCCGGAGGCGCCAGTGGCCGGGGGGCGGCACGGTTCCAGAGCCTGCCTTGGACACCCCCGCAGCTGGTGGTAGGAGCCGGGACCCAAACAAAGGCGGGCGGCGAATAAAAGGCAGCCGCGGCGTTGAATGCTCCGGGTTTCGAGCCTGTGACGGGAATCTCCTCGGATCTGTCTGGGGTCCGTGCGCCCGGGAGCGGAGCGAAGTCCGGCTTCCTACAGCTCCGAAGAGCTTCGCTCTGTGACTCGGGTGAGGGGACAAGTCTGCGAGGCGTGGTAGCGGCAGCCGCCCTCCCCTCCGGTGCGCCCCTTCCCGCGCCAGCTCGGCGGGCCGAGGTGAGTGCGACGGCCGCGGGGGGGATGCGTTCGTTACTCAGAGGAGGGGACAAGTCCTCCGCGCCGCCTGCATCCCAGCCTGCGCGGGGCTGCGCGTGAAGTTCTCCCGCTCTGCGGCCAGCCCGGGAGGCGGGCTTCGGAGCCCCCCGGGGAAGCCAGAACCCAGAGCTTGCCCCCCGCGGCCCGGCCTCAGCTCCGCGCCAACTCCCAGCAGGGCCGGAGCAGCTTAGGTCCGTCTGGGTCCGGGTGAGTTTGATGCCCAAAAACGGCGAGGCTTCAGACCTCTGGCCCTCTGCTCGTCCCTGCGGGTGGATGCTTGGTTCATAAAAGTTGAGCGTCAGTCTGAAGCCGTTTCTGGATCGGGCTCTCGGCCAGGCTAGAGCGGAGGGAGGGGACAGGGAAAGGTTAACGACGCCCTCTTTATCCAGCCCCTACCTTAGCGCACTTTTGCTCTCGGCGGGACATTTCTCGAGTTCTGGGGCCCAATTAACCTGCTGCAGGTCCGGCCGGGTTCAAGGGGACTTTGGAGTGGGCCAGGCAGGCGATGGAAGCTCTGGAGGGTCCCACGGCTCTGCGAAGAGGATGGAGGTGGGGTGGTGTCCCAGAGGGTTGAGGAAGATTCCCCATGAGCAGCCACAATCCCGTGAGCCAACCCCACCGCTGGGAGAACTTTTCCCAACTCCCCGGGGAGGCCCGCAGCCGGGCTGGGAGGGTCCTTCCTTGGGGGCTTTCTCTTCTCGGCCCCTCTGCACTCGCTGCCAGCTTTCCGCTGGGTACCGGTCGGTCCACGCCCCGGGTCAGCACCGCGGACAGCGCCTCGGGGCGGCCTTGGAGATTCACCCCCCCTCCGTGCACACTCACCCACGCGCACGCACACGTATCAATAGACCACTCGAAAACAGTCCACACACACACCCACAGTCCACAGGCGCACACAACCTGCACACAATTCACGCACACGGAAAACACAGATCCCTCACAGTCTGTGGACCTGGGCAGCATCTTCACTCTGGGCTGGCACTCGAGGCTGCTGTTTCTGGACATACTAAGCCCTAACCCTCCAGACTATTACCTGGTGCTCACATTGGTGCCCAGTGACTCACAAAGCCACTCGGGCTTCTGAGCGTGTGTACAAACACACACATGCACACAAAACTCTGCTCTTAAGGGAGAAGCATGGGGGACGCAGAGCAGATGACCCCACTCCCATCTCCTCCTGCACATCTCCCACTAGAACCCAGGCATCTGCCAAGGGAGGGAGGAGGCCTTGGTTCAGTGGAAGCTCTGGGCAGAAGCCCAGTGTGGGCAGGTACCTTGCAGAATCTTGGTTTTAAACTCAAGGTCCATTTTGCTCAACTCTGCACTCCAGTGCCCACTCCCCTTCCTCAAACCTTATTCCAGATGCATCTTCCTCAGTCAAGGTCCACATTCTTTGCTTGCATTGTCTTTGTTTCCCTGCTCTGTTCCCACCCCCAGGTTTATCTTTCACGATCACTTTCCTTTTTGGTCTTTCTAGTCATCCTTCAGAGCCACCTTCACTTCTCTCCCCAGCTTGCCTTAACCTGGATCTGACCCAATCTTTGCATTGATACAGGCACAGCTGTCCCTTAGGGGGAGCTGACTCCATTCTCCCAGACTTGCCTTCTCAACTGCAGATTCCATGCCCTCATTAGTCTCTCTTTGGAACTCTAACTCTACCCCCACTCATGGCCTCAGCAGCTTTTGCCCCCTTCCCTGGGAAATTTTCTAGGGCCATATGTCCCAGAGCCCCTGTAGTCTCTCCAAGGGGCCAAGAACCCATAGAGATTTGGCTTTTTGAAGAATCCTGTGCCCACGCTCTGGCTTGCCCTTTGACACCTCTCCTGCTGTTGCCTTTAAAATCCAAAACTGGGTTGAAGAAGGAGGAGCCCCAGCATGGAGCACTGGGTTGGAAATGAGAAGACCTGGATCTTGGTCTCACTCTGACCACCGGCTCCCAGTGTGCCCTTAGGCAAATTTATTCCTTTCTCTGCATTTCAGGCTTCGTCTCTGTAAAAGGACAAGACTGGCTGAGGTGACATTTAGGATCACTTTTTGGCCCTAATAATCTACAACATTGGTTCTCTAGTGAGTCTCTTGAGTATGGATGAGATTGAGAATCATAGTTCTAATATTATGAGATTATGGCACCTTTCCTTTTCCTTGCAACACCCACCACTGGTAAAGTTGGCCATTCCCTCAAGTGTTTAAATGGTTTCCTTAATAGGGCCAGAGATGTTAAGTAATTTTCTTGAGGTCACACTGCTGAAGAATCATCTTCCTTGGGGCAGGCATTGATTCTACTGTCATATCCTCTCTGTGAACCACTGGTTCTGCTGGCAGGTGCTTGGCAAATGAATGAATGAATAGAAGTCTGGAAACTTAAACCTGAATCTCCTGATCTCCACATCCTTGGAATTATGGCTTAAGCCCTTTCCTTTGATAGTTTAGACATATTTCCCTCATCTCCCCATCCTCTTCCCTCAATTCTCCTGATCATTCAAAGGCAGATGGAATTGTCTTTGTTAAGATCTTTCTCCCAAGAGGCAGCCTCTGGGCTGCTTGTAGATGGCCACAGGGAAGGGATTGGTTGCCCCAACCAAGTAGCCTGCCCATGGACAGTTGGTTGCTGGCCAGGATCTAAGACTGGGAGAGGAGACAGCCAGTACTACCATTTGGCAGAAGGAACGTCTTCTCCCAGCCACATGAGTTGTGGACTGCAAAAATAGCTTTATAAGTGAGCAAAGTGAGATGCTGAGAGATGAGATTGTTTCCCTAAGGGCAATCAGCCATGCCACTGTCAGTCATTAAAGTAGGCACCCAACAAAATCAGACGGTGGTGGCAGCCGGTGGTTGATAATTACAATACCATTGGTGTCAATAATGATGTTAGCATTATTATAATTGGGAGCTCAGTGATTAGCCTCTTTGGTTCCCATTGTCCTCTTTGAAATCATTTCCCCACCTAAACCCCTCTTGTACTCCTCTCCCTCTCAAATATAAAGAAACTGGGATGGCGAGGCAGGGATGTTCAATTGTCCATCAGTCCTAGTCAAGGGAGGGGGCTTGTCATCTGAAATTATCCTCCTCTCTGCCCACCCTCTCCCCACCCTAGCATCTTTCCTGCCAAAGGAGTCGGGAGAGGTGTCAAAGTCTGTCAAAACACCCTTCCAAGTTGGATTCCAAAGCGCCAAAGCCCAGGGAAAATAAATAAAGAGCAGTGTCGGCCTGAAATAGAAACATGCACAAACTCACAAATATGCATGTTTTCCAAAAGCCGCATTTCACAGCTAGAAAGTACAGCTCATGCTCTAGCTGCTTGACAAAGGCCAGAGGATAGATGCTGTCGGACTGGTCCAGGGATGGTGGCAGAGCCTCCCCCAGTGAGCCCACTCCCTGCCTTGCCATGGGGAGACCAGACGGCTGCACGCCACTCTACACCAGCTGGAAAGTATATGGGTGGGAGGATTGCAGTGAATATGCGTCTCCGTGTTAGTCAAAGCTCTTTGGAAACAGGCACCAGGCAAGGCTGGTGGCCTCGGGTCCTCTACCTTACAAAGGGAGGTTGGTGATAACAATATCAAAAATAATAGCTGCCATTTGTTGATTTTATCTGTTTCCCAAGTACTGAGCTTTTACACAGACTATCTCACATAAGCCTTGCAACCATCTGAGGGCATATGAAATGACTTTTTCATTTAATATATGGGAAAAGCAAAGTTCAGAGAAGTGAAGAGATCCGCCCAAGGTAACACAGCTAGAGGAGGTCGAGTTGGGATCAGATTTTGATCTGAATGAACAAGAAGCCCTCATTTTGCCCAGTAGCTTACATTATTGTTTCTGGTTATTTAATTGTTCAATACATACATACATACATACATACATACTCAGGAAACCCATTTGTGTGCTAGCTTTCCAAAGAACATAAATTCCTTTGCTGGAAGAGCCAGGAGTGAAGGGCGGTGCTGTCACTTGAGTTTATCGCTCAGTGCTTGGGCTGGGTACCCAAAGCTTTTGGACTGTGTCTAGGCTGGAGCTGAGTCCCCAATCGTGCCTCTGTCCCCAACCATGAGAGCCCAGAAGGGATTCATGCAGGAGCCCCACTATGAAGCTTGGACACCTTAACTCTGTAAGAAGTCAGGGCTGTGAGAGGCCTCTGCAGATGGGGAAGTTACTTCAGGGAGGGCAAGTGAGTTGCCCAGCATCATACAGCAGTTGGTGGCAGAGCTTCTGTCTCAGAATCCCAGGGCACTTCCATGCAGCCAGACTGGCTTCCTTGAGCATGTGAGAAGTGTCCAGGCAATGACAGCTAAGGGATCTGAACTAATGCAGGCGGTAAGCCTAACAACTCCCTTCCAAGTGCAATGCTGCTTCCATTCACTGCTCAAGTCCTTTCCCCTGCACCCACTTTTTTTTTTCTTTTTTGAGACAGAGTCTTACTATGTCACCTTTGGTAGAGTGCCATGGCATCACAGCTCACAGCAACCTCAAACTCTTAGGCTTCAGCGATTTTCTTGCCTTAGCCTCCCAAATAGTTAGGACTACAGGTGCCCGCCACAACGCCCGGCTATTTTGTTGTTGTTATTGTCATTGTTATTTAGCAGACCCTGGCTGGGTTCAAACCCACCAGCCCCAGTGCATGTGGCCAGCACCCTAACCACTGAGCTATGAGTGCCAAGCCCCCTGCATCCACTTTGACATCACTTCTGACCCTGCTGACCTTCCCTAGGTCCCCGCCTATTCGTCATCTTGAACAACAATGGCAAATGCAGAACATTAGCCATGTACCAGGCACTGTGCTAAATGCTTTTCATATATTAACTGGCGCAATCTCCACAACCAGCCTACAGGAAGGTGTTCTTAGTTTTTTTCACAATGGAAGTGCCTGAGGTTAGAGAGGTTGAGTCACCTGCTCAAGGTCACACAGCTAATAAAGTGGCGGGTGGGGCCCAGCAGAGCTCCTCCTAGCTGGCTTGCTCTGGGGGTGAGGAAGGGGAAGGCTTAGAGCCAGTGCCAAGGGGGAGGGGAAGCTGATGGGCAGTGGCAAGCTATTTATATTATACCTCCAGGCTAGTCACGCTCGCTGGCACGTGTACCAGCAGAGGCTGTGTATCTGCCAAAACCTGGAAGGAAGAAGCCCAGTGCAGCATCCTGGGACCAGCCCCTGGAAGACATTAGCGAGGCATAGGGTCTGGGTATGTTTCTCTCAGAATGCGGGGGAGAGAAGTCACTAGAGAGGGCCCAGTTGCCTGCAGAACTCCTGGCACGCCCCTGATCCTGGCATCTTGCTTTGTCCCATTTGTTCCTTCCTCTGAGGGAACCAGACGGGGAACTTGGCAGTTTGGAAATGGCCATTGGGTGGCAGGTTATAGTCATGCTGTACACAGCGAGCTCCACAATTGGGAACTGAGAGGGAGTAAGGACAATGTGAGGATTGGCTGGGATTTAGGTGCCAGCAGATGCCATCCAGGGACCTTATGGGGGTACTTGGAACCAGGAGTGATGTCCTGGGAAACAATGTCCAGAGGCTTAAACCTTCTCCACCGGAAAAGGCCTTCTCCTTACTCTCCCTCCCACACACATCTGCCTGAGCAGTCCTACTCCGAGCTGGGTGCTGAGTGTAGAGTTCCCCAGCACCCCTGGCACCTCTCATCGTGGGAGCAGAGGAGATAGGTTAGTGATGGCTCACTCAGTCCCCCACTGGAAGGACATGATCCTGGCAAGTGGTCATTCCGGGGTCAGGAGGGACGTTTCCCATGGGTGGTGCTCCCAGCATGACTGGGTACTCTCCCCAGTTCGATGTCTTGGTGGGAAAGGGGTTCAGTGAGGAAGACTCTTGCCCACCCAGCCATCTGCTTGGGGCCTCCAACACATAGACTGGCACCTGGGTGATGTGGCCTTTGCCAAGCCTTGTTCATGGAGGAGACAGGACTGCCAGCTGGAAGCCATCCCTGCCTTAAGGAGCACATGATGATCTCATCTCTGAAGAAAGCAGCTTAAATGAGGCTCAAGCTCAGGAAGGTTGTGGCAAACTGATGTTCCTGGGAGGTCTGGGAAGGAGTATGTGTCTCTCCCACCCTGCGACTGTATTGACCTTGGCACTGTCCTAGAGGGTGCCTCCTGTCCTTCACTGGGGAGCTCTGCGGGGCAATCACGCCAGTGATAATGATAATAAGTCAACATATTTTAAATATTTACCACCAGCCAGGCCCTGGGCTTAGAACTTCTTAGATATTGTCTCATTTCATCCTCATACCTTCCCAGCAAGGGGTTGGCACTATTATCTTCATTTTAAGGATGAGAAATGTGAGGCACAGAGAAAGTAAGCAGCTTACTAATAAGCAATGGGGACAGTACCCAAACTCAGTACAGCTACCTTGAAGTGAGTAAGGCCTGCACTTTGGCCTTTATGTTAACTTGATTTGGGTCTTTGAGGATGAGTAAGATTGAAGCCAGCGTACCCTTTGGGTCCTTCAGTAATCTGGGTAATTTGCACATACAAGCTCGGCTGTGTTCTGATTGTTGGGGTGACTTGTGTTGACCATTTGCTTCTTTTTTTTTTTTTTTTTTTGAGACAGAGCCTCAAGCTGTCACCCTGGGTAGAGTGCTGTGGCATCACAGCTCACAGCAACCTCCAATTCCTGGGCTCAAGCGAGTCTCCTGCCTCCGCCTCCCAAGTAGCTGGGACTACAG
>CAUYRH010127106.1:0-15133 GCA_963574655.1 Perodicticus potto | reverse complement strand
GCTGGGACCACAGGCGCCCACCACAACGCCCGGCCATTTTTTGGTTATTGTTGCCGTTATTGTTGTTTGGTAGGCTGGGGCTAGATTTGAACCTACCAGCTCAGGTGTATGTGGCTGGCGCCCTAACCCGTTGAGCCACAGGCGCCAAGGCTAGCTAAGACTTTTTCAATTTCATTTGTATTTTCAAAAGCCCAAATTTTTTGTTTTGTTGATTTTTTTTCTATTTGGTCTTCCATTTTCTATTTTGTTTCTGTTCTAATATTTATTATTTCCTTCCTTCTGTTAACTTCAGGATTATTTTGTTTTTCTTTTCCTAGTACCTAAGTGTAAATTCCTAGTACCTAAGTGTAAATTTCGGTTGTTTATTTGAGATCTTCTTTTTTAATGAAGATGTTTATTGCAGTAAACTTCCCTGTTAGTACTGCTTTTGCTGAATTTCACATGGTTTGTATTTTTTCGAAGAGTCTCACTTTGTTGCCCTTGGTAGACTCACAGCAACCTCAAACTCTTGGGCTCAAGTGATCCTCCTGCCTCAGAATTTCATTTTTAGTAGAGACAGGGGTTTCACTCTTGCTCAGGCTGGTCTGGAACCTAAGCAATCCGCCCACCTCAGCCTCTAGAGTGGAAGAATTACAGGTGTGAGCCACTGCACGTGGCTGATTTCATACGTTTTAATATATTTTTGTTTTCCTTTATCTTGAGGTAGTTTTTAACTTTCTTTGTAAGTTTCTCTTTGACCTAAGGTTTTCCCAGAGTATGTTGTTTAATTTTCAAATAGTTTTGGGGTCTTATTTTTTAATTCATTCAGTTGCTACCTCTTTTTATTTAGGAGTTTAACCCATTTATATTTAAAGTAATTATTGATAGGGAGGAATTTACTGTAGCTATTTTGTTAGTTTCCTGTTAATCTTGTAGTTCTATTGTCTGTCTTTCCCTCTCTTGCTGTCTTCCTTAATGTTTTGTGGATTTTTGGTATTGAAATGCTTTTATTCCTTTCTCTTTTCCTTTTGTGTAACTTTTACAGACTTTTATTTTGTGGTTAACTTGAGGCTTACGTAAAATATCTTATAGTTATAACAGTCTATTTTAAGCTGATAACAACTCTAGTTCAATTGCATGCAAAAACTTTTATTTTTATTTTTAAAGTATAAGTAGACATTTTATTTGGGCCAAGTTTGAGGACTTCAACTTGAGAGTATAGACTCAAGTTTCCATGAATATACACTTCAATTAGAAGCAGTTACAAGTGAGAAAACCTCTGGATTTTAATATCTCCCTCCTCATTTTCTGTTATTGTTGTTATAATTTACATCTATTCATTTGTATATCTTTTAACATATTTTAGTTGCATTTATTTTTTTAACAGCTTTGTCTTTTAATGATTTACCCACCACCATTACTGTAATACAGTATTGTCTATATATTATCTTCACCAATGAATTTCTTTTCTTTCTTACATGACACGTTGCTGTTTAACATTCTTATATTTTAATTTTAAGGACTCCCTTTAAAATTTCTCATGAATGAGAAATTTTCACAGCTTTTGTTTGTCTAGGAAAATTGTTATCTCTCCTTCATTTTTGACAGATGGTTTTGCCTGACGTAGTGTTCTTGGTTGTCAGGTTTTTCTTTTAGCACTTTGACTACATCACCCCACTCCCTCTGGCCTGTAAGGTTTCTGCTGAAAAATACACTGATAATCTTATGTGGCGTTTCTTAATATTTGACAAGATATTTTCTTTTTATTGCTTTCAAATTTTTTTTTTTGTCTTTGACTTTTGACAATTTGATCATAATGTATCTTGGTATGGATTTTTCTGCATACCTTTTATTTGATGTCTTTTGGGATTCTTGGATCTAGATGTCTTTTCTTTCCCAGATTTGGGAAATATTTAGCCATTATACTTTTGAATAAAATTTCTATTATTACTTTCTCTTTTCTCCTTTTGAATTCTTATAATGATCATATTGGTCTACTTGATGCTCTCTTATAAGGATCTTAAACGTTCTTTACTGTTTTAATATCTTTTTGTTCTTTTGACTAAATTATTCTCAATAATCTATCTTTGAGTTTGTGGATCCTTTCATCTGCTTGATCTAATCCGATGTTCACCACTTCTACTGAATTTTTTAGTTCAGTTATTGTGTTCTTCAGTTATGTGATTTCTGATTGGTACCTTAAAACATTTTAGAAGTTGCTTTGGCTCAGCGCCTGTGGCTTAATGGGCTAAGGCACCAGCCATGTACACCTGAGCTGGCCGGTTCGAATCCAGCCCGGGCCCGCCAAACAACAATGATGGCTGCAACCAAAAAATGGCCTGGTGGGCGTTGTGGTGGGCGCCTGTAGTCCCAGCTACTTGGGAGGCTGAGGCAGGAGAATCTCTTGACCCCAGGAATTGGAGGTTGCTGTGAGCTGTGATGTCACAACACTCTATCCAGGGTGACGGATTGAAGCTCTGTCTCAAAAAAAAAAAAAAAAAGTTGCTTTGATGAAATTATCACTTTGTTCATGTATTATTCTTTTGACTTTTGATAGTTATTTTGAATTCTTTGTCAGGTATTAATATAATTCCATTTCATTTGTGTCAGTTTCTGGAGATCTATCTTGTTCCTTTGTTTGAAGTATCTTTGCCCGAATCTTCATTTTCTCTGACTCTGTCATGGTGTCTGCATATTCAATGTAAGCAAATCTTCCAATGGTCAAAGACTGGCCTCAAATGAGAGAAGACCACTCCATCCCCACCAATCAGCCTGTCTAGGAAATCTGGGGGCATGCACTGATTCTTTCCCTCCCCATAAAGAAGTACAAAGCTGTGGTTTTTGTTTGCTTGCTCTGTGCTGAGCAGAGGAGATCTATAGTGTCTACCAGTTCAAACTGCCATCTTCATACTACCTAGGTGGCTAGACATCACCAGAACTGGCAGATCTTTAAGACTGGCAAGAAAGATGCTAGTTCTTTGGGTAGCACCAGAGAAGTTGGAGCACTGGACATATGAATTAACTCTTCAATTAACTGCCCAAGGAAAAGCTGAGAGCTGGGGCTTTTCATCTGCTTGTTCTGTGCTGAAAGGATGAGATTTTTCATCCACTTGTCCTGTGGATTGGAGGAGGGAGAGATATGTATGTACCAAGTCAAGCCACTATCTCCATTCTCCTTCTTGGCGGCTAGACAGTGCTGACCTTACTAGAGCTTCAAGACTGACATGACAGAGGCCAGTCATCTAGAGAGCTTCCTCAGAAAAGTTGGGGCACTGGATGTGTAATCCAATTCCTTCCCTATACTGGGAAAAGCTAGGGCTAGGTGAGCTCTTCCTGATAATATGGCACTGTGCCAGAGGGAGGGGTTCTGGTGAGAGGTTACCATCTCGTTACCCACTTTGGTAAGTCTAGGTAACCCAAATCTCGTTACCTACTTTGGTAAGTCTAGTTTTACATTTGTCTGGGGTGCATGTACATTTCATTTAGCTTATAGATTTTTCAGAAAGGAAATTTGTGAATTTTTGCTGAGGGAAAAAGGAGGGTCCAGGGTTTTCTATTATGCTATCTTGTTGACATTACCTATAAATATTTCTGTTTCTATTTATATTACCTATAAATATTTCTATAAATATTTCTGTTGGTGCCTTTCATTCATTTGCTATATTAATTTTTATCTGACTCTCTTATGTTGTTATGTTTCAGCTACTATGTCAATACGCAAATAAAATGTTTTGTATTTCACATGTGGATGCACTTTATTTAAATAATAGCTGGTCCTTAAGATATTCCCTCTCTGTATATAAATATTGCTTCCTCAGCTTTCTTAGTTGTCAGAAAAAAACCCACAGTATAAGTGAAATTCCAATCTTCCAACCAATATTTACCAAGAACCCTTCATCTTTGCACCACACCACTACTTACGAAAGTGCCCTCCTTGGGCCTGGGATTTCTTTTTCTTTAGTGTTTTTCTCAGTATTTTCTGAGGGTATTTGAGTAAGAGTGGGGCTCAGAAATTAAGTAACTGTATTTTGATAGACATTATCTGAAATATATATTTAGGAATTTTTAAGTTATGAATATAATTGAGAATCAGGCAAATGGTCATTCTTAGAGAATAGAGAGAGGAAAATGCCAACTGTTTTCTTTTTTTCGAACCACAAATGTTCTGAAACAATATCCGAATATTTTGTGTAACTGTTACAACACAGAAGAAATACTTCTATCTTTCTACTGTCACTATCCTCTCTCCACATTGAAATTTTAGTTTCTTTCATGAAAGTCTACCTTACATTCACACTTCATAGTGCCCATACGAATTCATGATTTGAAATTTGAAAAAAGAATCAGTCACATATGGAAGGAAGTGTGGATAAGTAGAAGAACTAATAAGACAAATGAGCCATACATTTAGCACACAGAAGCACAAATTGAAAGGGTAGTTTATAATGTTTTGTATGGACATTTTAAAGCTGCATGAATATTTATAATAAGCAATCACTAGCAATGTTTTACATCATTTAGCCAAGATATCTTTATTTTTAATGTGTTGTTAGGATTAACTACAGGGCTGATATCTATTTCCTCTTGACAGCTATATTTACGTATTCATCTAGGTAAAATTTCAGAATGCTAACACAGCATAATTTTGCTTTATTTATATTCTCCAATGATGATCATACCATCTTTCCTCAGCTGAATAACAACAACAACAGCAACTACTACTAAAACAATATGAGCTCTTTCTGTCTTTAAAGGTGATATGGAATGAACTCAGCCTGCCTTTGTTCGTCTATATTATATGCCATATTGTTCGTAGTGAATGATCCAAAGTCAGAACAGACTGTCTTTCCTAGCTCTTGGCAGTGCTGACACACACAGAAACACAGTGTTTTATACTTTACAAATTTAGGAAGGTACTATGTTGAATATAGCCCCATAAAAATAAGGTCATACAGCTATGCAATGCATTAAACAACATTGTCATGGATGTGATAAGATGTAGATAGGCTGTATTGAACTGTTAAGCTTACTGCGATAGGTTATTTTTCAACTGATGCAGAATATAAAGTACCCAATTTTCATGTCATTGAAGTCTACCCAACTATAATTTTTCCCCTCAGTTTCATCATGCCTCTAGGTATTCTGATTTAACCCTGCATATGCTTACTATTTATGTTATGCATAAATGTATAATTATTGATAAAGTTTGATCCAATTACACTTTTGGGCTGATGAGAGAAAATCAGTAATGTAAATAAAAATGCCTTTTGGGCAAATTTTCTTAAGATACAAATCCCAAAGCTATGCCAGAAAAAGTACTATTTGAATTTAGTTTTTCTTTTTTTCCTTCCACCCTATATTTGCTTTTTCATTGCCAGGCAATAAGGAAGATTAAAACTGAATGTGATTGGCTTTCTCTATCCATACTTGCTAAAGTAAAATAAAAAATAAAGAGAAACAAAATGATTAAAAATGAAATATCAGGAATCACAAAATGGAAGCAGAGCTTAGTACTTCCTCAAACAAAGAGAACAGAGGAGGGCATGGTGATATAATTTAGAGTCAGGAAGGAGACACACGATCTTTTAATATAATGTGATCTAAGATAGCACTTCCAGAATCGTGAAGTAAGAACCCCAGAAAAAATTCATTCTTCTATAAAAGCAATGAGAATATTGGCAGACGTTGTTAAAATTAATGTTTTCAGGAATTTGGAAATTGATAGAGACATGTGATAATTTGAGGAGTGTTTATTCAAGAAAATTGCATACATCTCAGCAAGATAGTGGGCTTTATGGTACTTTAATTTGCTCTATTCCCATCTCCTTATATGTCAACTGAGATTTTCTGGTTTGAAAAAGACACACAGAGAGAAAAAAAAAACAAAAAAGAAGAATTAGCCTCAAAAATAGAAGGACACCATGAACTATATCAACAAATATATAAATGGGAGTCCTAGAATGAGAAGAGAAAGGGAAAAAAGGTGAAAGAATGTTTAGGCAATAATGTTCAAAAAATGTTCAAAACGTCCCAAATTGGCCGAAAAATCATTAATCAGCAAACTGTGAATAAAATAAACTCAAAGAGCTATGCATCTAGACATATCTTAATGAAACCATTGAAAGCCAAACAAGAAGACAGAATATGGAGAGAAGAGAGACAAGCCACTGATCCTATCATGGCACAAAGGATGTTAATATGATTAATAGCTAATTTCTCCGAAAAATCCAGTGAGGTCAGAAGAGCTGAAATGAAAAGTCTATCAATGAAGACTGTTATATCTGGCAACACTACCTTCAAAAATGATGTTAAAGTTAAGGGATTCCAAGAAAAATAAAAATGGAAAGAGTTTATCACTAGCAGACCTGCTGTGTAGAAAATATTGAAGAGAGTCCTTCAGATGAAATGAAAGGAGGCTGGAGAGTGACCTGCAGAAATAAAGAGCACCAGTGAAAGAAATAACAAACCTGAGAGCAGAAGGAAATGGAACAGAAAATAGAAAATCAATAGAGGAATTAATGGAACTTTTTGAAAAGATCAAGAAAATTGACACAGCTTTAGCTATTCTTATCAAGAGAAAAAGAAATAAGACTCAGATTACTAAAACCCCGAAATGAAAGAGAGGAAATCACTTTGATCTTAAGGAAATACAATGGATTATAAAGAAATACACTAATGACAGTATGATAATAGATTAGACAACTTAGGTGAAATGAACAAAATCCTAAAAGGACACAAACTACTAAACTGCCTTAAGAGGAAATAAAAAGTTAGAATAGAATCATACCAAGGGATTGGATGTGCCATTTTAAAACTTGGGGCCAAGAAGAAAAGCTCAGACCCAGATTGTTTTGCTGGTGAATTCTCTTAAATGTTGTAAAACAAAAACACTGCTCCTTCACAAAGTCATCCAAAATTTGTGAAAAATAGCTCTTGCAAGAGAATTTACATCCTTATATCTGGAATCTGTAACTGTTACTTTAGATGGAAGTCTTGGCAGATGTGATTAAGTTAAAATCTTGACATAAAACCATGATCCTTTGTGTCCTTGGATTAAGTAATGATTTCTGAGATACAAAACCAAAACACAAGTGACAAGAGAAAGAAATAGACAAATTGAACTTCATCAAAACAAGAAACTTATGTGCTTGAAAGGACATCATCAAGAAATTGACAACAACCCACAGAACAGAAAAAATACTTGCAAATCATGGTATTGTGCTCCTCCCCCAGGAGGTGTGCCATGTACCCTTACATTGTGTCTGATGGGTGAGAGCACATCAGTTCCTCTTCCTCTTTCTCTGCAGCCCCCTTTCTCCTCTCCTCTCTCCCCAACTTGAGTTTAATTGTTCTTTTCTCTTTTATGGGCACACATTTGTTTGTCTACTGATTTCATATTAGTATTGAGGACATTGGATACTTGCTTTTCCATTCTTGTGATACTTTATGTAGGAGAATGTTCTCTAACTCCTTCCAGGTTAATACAAAAAATGTAAAGTCTCCATCTTCTTTTAGGGCTGAATAGCATTCCATCATATATATATACCACAGTTTATTAATCCATTCATATGTTGATGGGCACTTGGGTCGATTCCACATCTGGCAATTGTGAATTGAGCTGTGATAAACATTCTAGTGCAAATTTCCTCGTGGTAAAATAATTCTTTTTCTTCTGGACATCACCCCTTCTTTACATCACCCCAATCTCTGGATTCTGGCATCACATCTTTTTCTCTGCTTCTGTTGTCAAACCCCCTTTTACCTCCTTTCAACAAGGGCACTTATGAATACATTTAGGACACACCTTGATAATGTAAAATAATCTCCCTATTATAAGATTTTTAATTTAATAGTATCTATAAAGTTCTTTCTGCCATTTAAGGAAACACAGGTTCCGGGGATTAGGACCTGGGTATCTTTGGGGGCCACAGTTGAGTTTACCATAACATTTAAAATATTCCTTTTCAAAGGCACATACTCTTATTCCTGTTTTGTACTATCCTTTCCTATCCGAAATGTAAAGCACTAGGATTATCTCTTCACCACCTTTGGATCTGAATTTGTACAGAAAGGGAAGTTCCGTTCTGGCATGATCCTCTGTTACGTGGTGCTAAGTGCACCAGCATCCCAGACATAAAGTGGAGCTATGGATACATTTTAAAACACAAGGGAACCAACCCAAGGGACACAAATACCCAATTCTTTAAAATGACATATTCTAGTATTTCTCCCAGAGAAGCATTATCTCTTTTCCTTTAAACACTTTGTTCTGATTCTGGTTGATTCTTGGTTCACAAATCACATGTAAGTGGTGCTATAACTTGTTGTTTGTCAAGCAGGGTCTACAGTCATGCTATCATAAGAGGTCTGGACCTAGGCCTGGGCTCTTGCCTTCCCAGGTCCTAAAATACGCTCCCTTTGCTCCACATTCTCATTCGCTTAACCCTATTGGTCCCTGTTTTCCCAAGGAAGGAGGATTCCCAGTGTGTTTTCTCCCTACCAGTTTCTAGTTCTTACCAGTTCTTTCAGTGGGGATAATGGTTCCTGTCTGAGATCTCAGGTGTAGAGAAGAGAGTGGATGGATCATCATGAACCCTTCTATCAACTGACTATGAATTTTACTCAGATTACATTAGGAACCTTTTTATTACAGCAGAATTTGACTTCAGAAGACGAAAGATGCTATGAAGTAGGAACGCACAGTAATTGGAGGAGAACAGTGGCAAATGGTCAGATAATCCCTCAATTTTGGGGATGTGTATTTGTCTATTTCATTTGAACACAGAGAGGATTAGTGTTTTGAAAATCCAAATTAAATTATGCAAACATAATCTGTATAGAGACTAAAAAGACCCTAAAAAATTAACTAGAATTAATTGAAATTCCGAACCAATTACCTACACATAATTCTCACTTTCTTATTATTTTACTGTTGGAAATGGACTAACATAATTTACTAATCTTAGGCAGAATTGTTTATTTTCTAGGATAGCAAACTAATTAAGTTGTTGTTTTTATTGAGGACTTTTATTTTTCTACTATTTGGAATAGAGTAACTGAAGATCTAATTTATGTCAACAAAACATTTTTTAAAAGGCTGAGAAAATGACATTGTCAATAAACATTTGAAGGAAAGATTTACTTTCAGTTCATTAGGAATAATTGAGATGACAACAAAAATGTCATATCAACAGTTTTTTCCAGAACTAAGCTTTGGATGAAGTAAAAATGTATTAGCATACTTTTTTTTGTATTTTTTTTTGAGACAGAGTCTTATTCTGCTGCCCAGCTAGAGGGCAGTGGCATCAGCCTAGCTAGCAGCAACCTAGCAACCTCAAATTCTTGACTTCAAACGATCTTCTTGTCTCATCCTCTCGAGTAGCTAGAACTACAAGCATGCTCCACAACTCCAGGCTAATTTTTCAATTTTTAGTAGAGATGGGGTTGCTCTTGCTCAGGCTGGTTTCGAACTCCTGAGCTCCAGCTATCCTCCTGCCTCCGCCCCCCAGACTGCTAGGATCACAGGCATGAGTCAAGGCACCCCGCCTGCTTCTGTCTTCTCGCATCTCTATTTCTCTCCATCTTTTTCCTGTAGTAGCCAAGTGACATTCAGGTAACACAATGATAGGCAGCAGTTGGACAGGCCTCCTAATGTGTTCTCAGCATTTGGTTATACAGGGATTACTTGCTGGCACTTAACATTAGAATAGTTGATACAAAAGCTTTGTTCTGTCAAGCAAATTATCCCAAGCTGGAGTAATGGAGGGGTCACTTACTCGTGGACCTTCCCATGTAATTTTTTTTAGGGCCAAGAGCAAAAAGCTTCTATCTGGAATCCTACAGAGGATTTCCTTTGTTCTATGAAATAGATGTTCAGGACTGATCCTTTATTTACACAGGAAGTTTCTAACAATAGATCCTGAATTCTGCTATTAGAACACCTCTTTCTCATTTATTCTAAGAGAATTTGAAACTCAGAAAGAAAAGAGAAGAACTATGGAAAAGCAGGATGTCTTGGATATGCTATCGATGTGAAGATGAACCTTCATTACAACAGGCATCTGCGGTGCCACAAATCTATGCGGGAGAAGTCTGTTTACAAAAGAAGGCATTAATCAAGACAAAGGCATCCATTTATAATGTCTTTGCTCTGTTGCTAACTCCAGAGTGAGCTGGTGAGTGAGATGGCTGAAGCCTGACAGCCAATTAAAGCCAAGGTCTGCACTGTCCAGAGATTTATCAAAGAGTCAAGGAGCTAGTATCTTTTATGACTTGTACCTTCTCCTTTTTCAGAGGCAGTAAATGAAAAAGATGGAAAAAGGAGGTGCCATCTATTGCAACTGTGTAAAATCACATAAACACCATGCTCTGGGCTGTTATTATAACACCTCCTTCTTAGCTAATTACTGTCAGCATTAAATTACAGAGTCAGGAGGCCCCACTCAATACCAATTCATTCACTTCAGGTCACACTTTGGCAGAAAACCTGTAGCAAAAGGCCAAACCTTTACCCACTAAGCCTTTTATTTGTGACTAAACAAAAGTCTTGACAAGTAGTATAATTTGCATCAAGCAGGGCTTACACTAAAGGCCAATTAATACTTTTTTTAAAATAAAGATTTGTTCTAGCCTCTAGTCTACTGGATAGGACTTATCATTTTGCATATCAAAAGACATAAAAGCTTGTAGATTATTTTCTTCTTAATTCAAGTATTGTACCTTTAAGTATTACCAACCTTACAAACAACGAGTAACCTGATTTTTAAAAAATAAGCCCAATAATTTACATCCATCAGGTATGAGCTGTCATCTTTCAATACTGTGCTGGAGTGGCAAAAGTTTTGGTGGTGTTGGTTTTATAATATGTTGATTGGAGAGATTTACTATCATAACCCTTTAAAATTCCATTATTGTACAATTTAGCATGCAGGTGGTCAAATCAAAATGAGCTTTTAAGACATGCAGAAAGGTTTTAAACTCCTTAGGTATTTTCTGGGATAAAAAGGTATATAAAGCTACTAACTGTCCAGGGGGGTTGATTTTCTTTTGTACTCTTTAGCTGTCATTCTTCAAACTGCTTATTTAGGAAAAGGAAATCAAATGTAGTACAGCCTTGGTTGGAAGTTTGATATAGTTTCTTAAATAAACTGATTTTCTGATCATGTAGAAGCAAGGTTGCAATGAGAAATTAAAAATCAATATATCTTAAATTCATGCAGGTGGAGGGATGATATTAGTTGATGAGTCCATTTCTTTTAATCTGCAGTGCTTGGGTTTTACAACATAAGGGAAATGCTTTTGGTGAAAACACCTATTGCTTTAAGAATTATTAAAGCTTTAATTGTGCAGGAGATGAGAGTAGATACTTTCTTACATGTGACCCTATTTATTTAATTCTCACAAGGACAGTATGAGTTAAAGAAAAGAGAGAAGGTGAGAAGAGTCAAGCTAGAAGTTAAATAGAACCTCTGTAAGTTGACTGCCAAGTGCTGGTAACAAATTGGTCAGTATATGGAGATGGTCAACATGAGGAACCAGGCCTACTGTACACTGAGTACATGTGGTGTATGTCCGATCTATGAAAACTAGGTCAACTGAAGGAGGTGGTCAGTGTAGGGAGGTGGTCAGTAGAAAAAGGTTCTACTGTATCTTGCCGAAGGCCACGTGCTGATAAGAGAATTGACGCACAAGTGCTTTATCTTGAAGGTCACTGATTTTCTGCTGTAACACTGTTCCTTCTGTACGTTGGAGTTGTCAGGAGGGCATTATCATATTTCTGTTGAGCTCATTGTTGCTGTAATCAGTGGTCAATTTTTTTTTTTTAATTTTTCTTGCAGTGGCCAATGTTTACGTGCAGTGGCCCCCAGCAAAGTTTCTGAAAAGATAGTCTATTCTTTGTTGCTTGCCAAAACAAGAGGTTTTTCTCTAATTCATGAAGGGATTTGGTGGTTTTGACCCTTGTGAATACAAACAAATTCGCTCAGCGTTGTTATTCCAATTTGCTTATTGTGTTTTTCTCTCATGTTACGTAGACTGGAAGGATGACTAAATACTCATGACAAGGTCCAAAAGAGAGGAATCTGTTAACTTAGAGGATTTAGTTGAAGTGGGTGATTATGGAAATGGAGCAGTCTGTGGCAGTCCTTGAGATTCTAGGTCCCTTGTCAGAGATATACCTGCAAATATCTTCTCCCATTCTGAGGGCTGTCTGCTTGCTTTATGTACTGTGTTCTTGGCCGTGCAGAAACTTTTAGTTTGATCAGATCCCAGTAATGGATTTTTGGTGTTGCTTCAATTGCCCCGGGGGGTCCTCCTCATAAAGTATTCTCCCAGGCTGATTTCTTCAAGTGTTTTCCTTGCACTTTCTTCTGGTATTTTTATAGCAGGTTATATCTCTGACAAAGGTTTAATAACCAGAATCCACAGGGAACTCAAACATATTAGCAAGAAAAGAACAAGTGAGCCCTTCTCAGGGTGGGCAAGGGACTTGAAGAGAAACTTCTCTAAAGAAGACAAGCTCACCGCCTACAGACACATGAAAAAATCCTCATCATCCTTTATCATCAGAGAAACGCAAATCAAAACCACTTTGAGATATCATCTAACTCCAGTAAGATTAGCCCACATCACAAAATCCCAAAACCAGAGATGTTGGCTTGGATGTGGAGAAAAGGGAACACTACTACATTGCTGGTAGGAATGCAAACTAATATGGTCCTTTTGGAAAGATATCTGGAGAATACTTAGAAATGTAAAAATAGAACTGCCATTTGATCCTATAATTCCTCTACTAGGTATATATCCAGAAGACCAAAAATCACTTTATAGCAAAGATATTTGCACCAGAATGTTTATTGCAGACCAATTAATAATTGCTAAGTCATGGAAGAAGCCCAAGTGCCCATCGACCCATGAATGGATTAATAAATTGTGGTATATGTACACCATGGAATATTATGCTGCCTTAAAAAGATGGAGACTTTACATCTTTTACATTTACATGGATGGAGCTGGAACATATTCTTCTTAGCAAAGTATCTCAAGAATGGAAGAAAAAGTATCCAATGTACTCGGCCCTACTATGAAACCAATCTATAAACACCCACCCTTCCATATGAATGCCATAACCCAACTACAGCCCAAGATGAAGGGGAAAGAGGAAGGGGAGGGGAGGGAGGGGGGTAATGGGTGGAGGGGGGTAGTTAGTGAGACCACACCTATGGTGCATTTTAAAAGGGTATATGTTAAATCTACTAAGTTTAGAACATAAATGGCTTAACACAATAACTAAGACAATGAGGTGAAGGCTACGTTAACCAGTTTTATGAAAGTATTTCAAATTGTATATAAAACTAGCACATTGTATCCCATAATTACATTAATGTACACAGCTATGATTTAATTAAAAAAAGAAATTAGAAACAAACAAACAAACAAGAATCTAGGTCCCTGAGGTTGCAGGGATTGGGGCATGCCAGTTCCATTTACAACACAAACACTGTAGTCCATCTGCTTCTCTTTCCTTAGGGCCCAAGGGAAGGAGATCGTCAACTAAGATGGATTTTATAAATGCAAGATCTCTGATAAGAGATTAGGTATCTATTTTAGCTATCTATTTTAGGCATGTTTTGTGTTTATACTTTTTTTCCTACTAAATCAAGACGAAACAGACTTTTTGAATGTCTCTAAAATGCTGGCACTGTACAGGACACTGGAGGGGGGTCAATATTGAATAGGGTATATTCTCTGGCTTCAAAGAAATGGGCAGCTGTTTATAGTAATAGGTACAGTAATGAAAAACAACACAGTTATCAAGTAGAGATACAAAAGGGGCATTAGGAGCTCTGGGTCTGGGGGTTAAGAACAGCTTTCAGAAAAGGTGGCATTAAAGAATTTAAAAGTATGTGTTGAGCATCCTTTTTAAATTTAAAACATTTTAGTTTTAAAAATTTCAGGTTCAGGGCGGTACCTGTGGCTCAAAGGAGTAGGGCGCTGACCCCATTTGCCAGAGGTGGCAGGTTCAAACCCAGCCCCGGCCAAAAAACAGCAATAAATAAATAAATAAATAAATAAATAAATAAATAAATAAATAAATAAATAAATAAATTGCTGGTTCAAAATCAAGACAGGCAAGAATATGTGAAACAGCATAGCCAGAGTCCCAGAGTCCAGTGAGATGGGTAGATGGGCTAGATGGGAAGGCAGATGCCAGGTCGTGGAGAGACTTGGGGTCCATGTTGCTGGGACATTGCCTCTAAGGCTACGGAGAGCCACTGAAGGGCTTTAACGGGGGGCTCACTGTGATCAGCTTTGTGGTTAGTGGACAGATTACAGAGTGGCAAAATTAGAAGCACAAAGACCAGGCAGGACAGTATGTCATGTTATTTTTTAGCACAAACAAAGAGATTAAAAAACTCACTGGTATTCTGAAATGATTAAATTTGGTGATGGTCCTACTGTTATGTTGTACTATTTGTAAGTGACTGCAGTGACCACCCTAGACTTTCACCTGGATGCCCCAGGGAAAGTGCTTCTGGGGTGAAGATCTGCACATGGAGAAGTGCCCTGAGAACCAACTCCTGAGGGTGGAGAAGGAAGGAGGGGGCTGTGATGCGATCATGACGGACATCTTACCCAGCCCATGGGGTGCACAGGTCCTGGGTCACCTTGAAAGGCAGGGGACTGGGTTTTTATACTTCTATGGCCAGTCATTGGATGCAGTCTGTCACCAGGTAGAGGGAGAAACGTTCTTAGCCTGAGGTGACAATCCGCTAAGTGCCATCAGCCATCAGCCAGTCTGTGAGCACTCATTTGAGTGATCAGATGCAGGAAGGCAGCCACTGTCATTAAAGACACTAAAATCCTCTTGAGAACATTCTTGTGAAGTAATCATGCTCATGTAGCAACTCTCTTAGGCTTTTATACTTGGGCTTTCCTCTGCCCGCCATATTCTTTTTTTTTTTTTTTTTTTTGAGACAGAGCCTCAAGCTGTCACCCTGGATAGAGTGCCGTGGCATCACAGCTCACAGCAACCTCCAATTCCTGGGCTCAAGTGAGTCTCTTGCCTCTGCCTCCCAAGTAGCTGGGACTACGGGTGCCCGCCACAACGCCCTGCCATTTTTGGGTTGCAGCCGTCATTGTTGTTTGGCTGGTT
>CAUYRH010127098.1:0-27898 GCA_963574655.1 Perodicticus potto | reverse complement strand
TGAGACAGAGCCTCAAGCTGTCACCCTGGATAGAGTGCAGTGGCATCACAGCTCACGGCAACCTCCAATTCCTGGCCTCAAGCGAGTCTCCTGCCTCTGCCTCCCAAGTAGCTGGGACTACAGGCGCCCGCCACAACGCCCAACCATTTTTTGGTTGCAGTCGTCATTGTTGTTTGGCGGGCCCGGGCTGGATTCGAACCCGCCAGCTCAGGTGTACATGGCTGGCGCCTTAGCCCGTTGAGCCACAGGCACCGAGCCTCTAAAGGTTTACTTGTTCTGCTATACTTCTAACCATCAGTTGATGATTCTGACACACAATTCGACAAATTTTTGTAATGCTTTCATCAGTTCTGCTCATTACTGGCCTCCCTGACCACTTTTCTCCCCTCAGAAAAACATTTAATCCATTTGTACACTGCTCTTATCTTCATGGCATTATCCCCATTGTACTAATATGTCCCTAATTTCATTTCCACTCCTGCCAAGTTTAACAAGAAATTTAATGTTTGTTCGTTGCTTTAATTCAAGATCTGCCATTCTCACAGTGACACACAAAAACATGCAATGATAATGAATGACACTCGGCAAAACACTGCCTCTTGTCAACATAAACTTCGCTCTCAGCTGTGAGAGACTGATATACCAAAGTTATGAAACCTTATGGAGTTATTTCCACAGTGCTGCTAAAATAAGTGCATGGCAGAAAATTCATGAACTTAATCGTCAGTACATTATGCAGTCATGACATACCTTTTTCTTAATTTTTTCAATATTTCTAGGCACTGTGTTTTGTCTCCATGTTTTTCAAATTGTCACAAATCTCAAAAAACCTTCCAATATATTAAAAAAAAAATCTGTGTATAAGTGGATCAATACAAATCAAACCTGTGCTGTTCAAGGTTTAACTGTATTTTGAAATCAGTGAGTTTGATGCCTCCACTTTTTTTTTTTTTTTGCTCAAGATTATTTTGGCTATTTGGAACCTGTTCTATATGAAACTTATGAGATTTTTTTATTTCTATAAAAAATGACATTAATATTTTAATAGGGATTGTTTAAATCTGTAGATAGCTTGGGGTAGCTTTAACAACACTTTAACAATGTCAATTCTCCTAATCCATAAACATGGAATATCTTTGCATTCATTTGTCTTCAGTTTCTTTCACTAATGATTTAGTTTTCAATACACAGATCTTTCAATCACTTAAATTTACTCTTAAGTATTGTTTTAACACTATAGACAATGGAATTGCTTTAATTTCTTTTTCAAATAGTTCACTGATAGTGTATAGAAACAAAACTGATTTTTGTGCGTTGATTTTGTATTCTGCATCTTTACTGAAATTGTTATCCATTTTAACAGTTTTTTGGTAGAGCCGTTAGGGTTTTCTATATATAAGATCATGTCATTAGCAAGCAGACAATTTCACTTCCCTTCTTATCTGGTTACTTTTTATTTCTCTCTTATCTGTTCTCGATAGGATTACCAATTTTATACTGAATAGAAGTGGTGAGAGCAGACACCTTTGTCTTCTTCCTGATCTTAGAGAAAAAGCTTTCAACTTTTCACTGTTGAGTATGAAGTGGGATTGCCATACATAGCCTTTCTTGTGTTGATGTACATTCTTTCTATACCTCATTAGTTGAGAGTTTTTATCATGAAAGGATGTTGAATTCTGTCAAATTCTTTTTCTGCATCTATTGAGACGTGTGGTTTTTATCCTTCACCTTGTTAATATGGTGTATCACATTTACTGATTCATGTGTGTTGAACAACCTTGCATCATAGTGAGTTATCTTTGTAAAGCTGGCCTTTTGAATTTGGAGTACTCCTTCCTCTTCAATTTTTCAGAAAACTGAGAATATTTGATATTAGTTCTTTAAATACTTGGTAGAATTAAGAGCTGAAGCTATCAGGTTTCAGGCTATTCTTTGATGGGAGACTTTTCATTAATCCAATCTTCTTACTCACTGCTGCTAAGTTCAAATTTTCTATTTCTTCCTGAGTCAGTCTTGGTAGGTTTCATGTTTCTAAGGATCAGAGTATCTTAAATTTCCTTCTAAAATCAGTATTTCATTACTTATGGTATAGATTACCTATCCAAACCTGGAACCATTTCCTTAAATATTCCTCTACTTCTTTAATGGGCACATTACTTTTTACATTTATGTTTCATTTTCATCTACTTCTATAAGTAAATCTCTTATCATCTATGTTTTCCCTCTTTTATTGTAAAAGAAATGTTTTATTTACCCACACGTTAGAAAAAGTATAATTTACTCTAATTGGAATTAGAAAAAGAAAAATATCAAATGGAAAAGGATAAAAGTGATCATTATAATACTTCTTGGCAACCTCTATTTTAGAGTTTTCCTTCTCCCTTACTATTTGATTTTTTCACAGAGAATGTAGGAATACCAAAGAAAGCATTTGTACTTTATCTGCCATTGAAAAACCCTGTTCTGACCTCCATTAATTTTAACCTAGACGATGGAGTTATTTATAGTTCATATTTGACTCAACAATCATTCATTGTGTTGTATTTATACAAAATTTTTAATATAAAATTCATACCTGAACTCCTTTTAGTGTATGATTCAGTGTATCAATAAAGTTCTGAATTTCATCATTTTTATTTGCCAGAGTTGAAATGATCCTTTGTAGAGCTTCCTAAGATAAAAAATATATATATATATTAAAATATTAAGTTTTAATGAAAGAAAATTATAAACTCATAACAACATTTTCTTTTCTTTCTTTTTTGAGACAGAGCCTCAAGCTGCCGCCTGGATAGAGTGCCGTGGCATCACAGCTCACAGCAACCTCCAACTCCTAGGCTTAAGCGATTCTCTTCCCTCAGCCTCCTGAGTAGCTGGGACTACAGGCATCTGCCACAATGCCTGGCCATTTTTTGGTTGTAGTTGTCATTGCTGTTTGGCAGGCTCTGGCGGGATTTGAACCCGCCAGCTCATGTATGTGGCTGGTGCCTTAGCCACTTGAGCTATAAGCGCTGAGTCATAGTAACATTTTCTAAATAAACTTTACAAGACTACATCGCTTAGCAAATAGGAGCAGTGGCCAGGTGCTGTAGTTCACACCTGTAATCCTAGCACTCTGAGAGGCTGAGGCTGGTGGACTATTTAAGCTCAGAAGTTCTAGACCAGTCTGAGCAGCTAGACCCTGTCTCTACTAAAAACAGAAAAATTAGCCAGGCATAGCAGCACAGGCCTGTAGTTCCAGCTACTCAGGAGGCATAGGCAAAAGAATAACTTGTGCCCAGGAGTCTGAGGTTGCTATGAGTTATTAAGCCATGACACTCTACCCAGAGCGATAGAGTAAGACTCTGTCTCAAAAAGGAAAAAAAAAAACAAAATAAAAACCAAAAAGGAGCAGTGTAAAGCTTCTCATTGTTCAAAATTTCCAAAGGTTTATAATTACAAAAGACAGGAAATGTATCTGTACTAAATTAAACTGTCTTATTACCACAATACTTTTGAGACTGAAAATGGTAAGTCATATTTAATATCAACAGAATTACTTTAAGTCATAAGGCTATGGAAATGAAATAGAGGCAAATCCTTAAATGCTGTACAAAAAATGGAAAATTTTTTTTTCTTGAGATAGAGTCTCACTATGTCACCCTTGGTAGCGTGCCATAGCATCACAGCTCACAGCAACCTCAAACTCTTGGGGCTTAAGCAATTCTCTTGCCTCAGCCTCCCAAGTAGCTAGGACTACAGGCACCCATCACACCTGGCTATATTTTTTCGTTATAGTTGTCATTGTTGTTTGGCTGGCGTGGACCGGGTTTAAACCTGCCAGCCCTGCCATATGTGGCTGGTGCCACAGCTGCTGAGCTATAGGCATCACGCCAAAAAAATGGAAACTTCTAATATAACATCAGGATATTAGGAATAAAGCAAAGAAACATTGAAATTCATGAAATTTTATTTATTTACAAAAATAAAATTAGAAATTTGAAACTAGACAATAAATGTACAACTAGAATAACAATATTCATTACAACACTTACAGATGTTATGGAACTACAATAAACTAAACAATTTTTGTAGCAAATACTCCAGACTTTGACAATCCTACCTATTTAATTTTCTCATACTCTCTAGTTCAGTATTTTCTAATAAAATTTTCTGCTATGACGGAAATAGTCTATAAATGTCCTCTCCCATATCGTAGCTACTAGCCACATAAAGCTAATGAAATCTTGAAACACGGCTGGCACGACTAGTCCTAGTCACATTTCAAGCTTAAATTATTTTTTAAACTTTAATTAATTTCAGTTTATGTGACCAATACTGTCCTATTGGAGAGCACAGGTCAAGTTGCTTAATAACTCTTCATGGGTACCAACAGCAAAAACCCAACAAGGTATTTTTATTTTCAGTACACAGCAAATCCAAGTAGTTTTACTTTATAGTTTTCCCAGAACCAGAGGACTTGTTTCTGTAAGTACTTACAATATCAAGTATTTTAATAAAGTCTAAAAAACAAAGGATAAAAGTTCTCCTCAAAATATGATGATATTGATAAAAGGTTATATATAAAGAACTTAGGAAATAATCTGAAACATTTATACAAATGTTCATAAAGCATTATAGAAGTAAAATATTATATAATATTAAAATTATTTCTCAGAATCATCTCCGGAGACAGGAGGCATTGTCATCATCCCCAGGGCTGCCTAAGGGCTCTCTGTTGTATTCACTTACCTATATCATTTCGTCTCATCCTCACCATTGGTGATATTTTAATATAGTAACAAGATGGAGTTATACTATGAAAGAAGACCAGTGACACCAACAGCTAATTGTTTATCCTGTTAGTGCTCTTCCCAGAAAATGGTACACCAGGATTTAAATACAAAGACCTCAGCAGAATGGTAGAGTAAAGCCAGGACTTGGGGGAGGAGTGGGTACAGTCAGAAAGGGTAATGTACAGTACAGAGATGTAGGAAAGGAGATCAGAGGACTTGTCCAAGATAGGCTTTACATATATTTAAAAGCAACACGATGGAACAGTAAAAACAATTGTGCACAATCCTCAGACTGTTAATAGCAGGATTCAGTTAATAAGGCTGGAAACTTTCTGGTCAATAAACTGTATCTTCTTTCCTTTCTGTATCTCATAATAGCATGGTTACGTGCATACTGCACAGACGGGAAAATGGAGATTCAACTGGTTGCCCAAAGTAGCACTGCTACTAAGGTAAAGATTATGCTCAGTATACCCCCAAAGCCCAGGCTCTTAACCACTTTGGAATATTGCCTCCAAATCCAATCAATTAGCCCATAATAGGGCATGCTCATATAATAAATTATATATTCCTTAAATGTCTGGTTTGTTATGAGTTTCAGAAAACTGCCTTAATTTTCATAATAGAGAATCAAAGCTTGAGCTTAAACTTGTCCACTAGGAAGCATATCTAGCAAATTTCAGGGTCAAGTTGATAATATTCTATCAGAACAAGGGCAGGAAGAGTTTTCTGGAAAAGATCTTACTCTATGAAAAAGAAGAGCCAGGTCCAATGAATTCAACTCAATAAGAAAATTTCGATCATCACAATATATGTGAGTTCAATAAAAACTAAAGAAAATTTCACCAAAAAAACTGTGAAACACTGGTCCATAAAAAAGGCAGGTGTAATTCGGAGCAAAACAAAAACCCTCCCTAGCATAAAATAGCTTCCCACTTTTAATTCTTTTTCTAAGTTTAGTAACAAACTTTGTGTTTAAAGAATTTTGTAGCAAAAACTATGACAACAGCTGAGCTCATTGCCTCTACTAGGTAAGGTCTAACCTCCAGAGATTTTAATTTAAAACCTATCTTTTTTAAGCTCCTGTTATTTACTAAGTATAGTCAAAGATATCTAAACGTTCTAATATTTATCAGGTCTTCAAACTAAATCTTCTATACTTTTAAGAACTACCCACCTGCTGAAAGTTAATAGACTCTGGTCTAATAGTGACGTTAGAGGTCAGAATACAGCCTTTATCAACTGCAATGTTCTCATTCTCCTTAGAGCAGCACTGTCCAACAGAAATACAGTATGATCCAATAGCAGCCACATCAAAAAAGTAAAAGAAAAACAGGTGAAATTAATTTTAATATTTTACTTAACCAAACAGACCTCAAATATTATTTTAACATGTAAAAATATTTTAAAATATTAATAGGTTTCTTTTTTGAAATATTAAGCAATATTAATAATAATGCAAAGAAAGTAACATTCACATTGTCAAATAAGAGTATGTCTATTATAGAATGCTTTAACTCTGAGGTTCAGTATGGAGTCATCAGTTCTTTTTTTTTTTTCCAAAGTCTCAAAAAATAGACAACTAATATTTATAAATAAAAGTAAAAGATAATTTCAAAAAACAGATCAGATGGCATGATCTGTTTTTTTTTAATAGGTTTCTTTTAAAACTAAATCTTCAAAATTCAGAGTGTATTTTACACTTATAGCCTATCTGAACTCAACTGGCCACATGTCAAGTACTCAAAAATCACATGTGGCTGGATGCTACTATCCTGGTTAATACAGACTTAGAGGTTTACATCATCCAAATTTTACATATATTTCTAAGATCAGAGATAGGGCAGAGATCCTCTCCTGATCTTATTAATCTATAAATAAATTAAAAATAAACAACCTAAAAGTTTCTGAACTTTTTCCTTGGAATACCATATTATTTTTTTTTTTTTTTTTTGAGACAGAGCCTCAAGCTGTCACCCTGGTAGAATGCCAAAGCATCACAGCTCACAGCAACCTCCAACTCTCAGGCTCAAGTGATTCTCCTGCCTCCGCCTCCCAAGTAGTTGGGACTACAGGCGCTTGCCACAATGCCCGGCTGTTTTTTGGTTGCAGCCCCCATTGTTGTTTGGCAGGCCCTTGCTGGATTTAAACCCGCCAGCTCAGGTGTATATGTTTGGTGCCTTAGGCACTTGAGCCACTGGTGCTGAGCCCCGAATTTCTTTACATGCTTATGTTAATGCCAGATTTTTAAGTTATAATAGCTGTGTGTGGATTGTAAGTTAAAATGTTATAAAAAAAGCCCCCTTAACCAGAATTTCTCTAATTTCTTAGTTTTTAATTTACATAAGTATCTCTAGAACTGAAAGGTAATATTATAAGTTATCTCTCAAAAAATGTTGGTACTTACAAGCAGCACTCCTTTGGAATCCTTCTAACATAACAAAGGGGACATAACAAAAGGGACAAATACACACTTCTCCCCTGTAAAACTTACACTGCTCACTGTTTTTGATTAGAGAAGACGAAGAGTCAAATTTGGCAGCTGATGCACCTTAGAACCACTAAATTGTAAATTATATAAATTCCAAGAATCATCAGGCTAATGTCTATTTTTTAAGGGTACTATCCTGTATCTCCAAAAAATAGCACCCTTAGATTTCAGTTAATCTTAAGTAGCTTGGCCTGGAATCTAAGAGCTAACAAGTTGCACAACCAGGATTCAAACAAAGGCAGTTTGGTCCTTGAGTGTGAATTCTTGACTATTACTCTGTACTACTTGATAAAGATCAGAAGTACAGCAGAGGACGTCAGAACATCTAAAGGTACCAAAAGTGCAAAGATTTGACTTCAAGATTAGAAAAAACTGCAATTGATCAAGAGGTTACAACAAGTACTGGCTGGACATGATGGGTCATGCCTATAATCCCAGCACTCTGGGAGACCATTGAGCTCAAGAGTTAAGACCAGCCTGAGCAAAAGCAAGACTCCATCTCTACTAAAAATAGAAAAAGTCAGCCCAGCATGTGGCAAGTGCTTGTAGTCACAGCTACTCAGGAGGCTGAGGCAAGAGGACTGCTTAAATCCAGGAGTTTGAGGTTGCTGTGAGATAAGGTGATGCCAGAGCACTCTAGCCTGGGCACCAGAGTGAGAATCTGTCTCCAAAAACAGAAAAAGAAGTTATAACAACTATTACCCTGTCAGATATAAGGGCAACAGAAAAAATAGATATTCTAACTATAGGCATAGCATCTTATGAGTTTGACAACATGATGATGCTCAGAACTGAAAAATTGCACACTTCTAAATGATTAGGTTTTAGCCTAAAATATGAGAAGATGTCTCATTTAAATGAGAGTCTTAATTTTGCTTTTTCCAGCAAAAAACTCTGCCATGTGCTACTTCTCTGGAAAACAATCCAGTGTAACAAACCCCTGAAATTATGATGCATAAATTTTCTATTCTTAGAACCACTGGCAGAAAACCATCATACCGTGAATCAGAAGCCATCAACATCCACGTTGTCATATTTAAAAAATACACTTTGACATGGGAGTTTCCCACTAACATCTTCTCAGACCAGGAGACTTTAAATCCAACATTAGTATTCTAGACAGTTGAGATAACACAAGTCTAGAAGTACTACAAATACCACTAATCAATCTATAACCTAAGGGGGGGGTCAAATTACCATTATAGCCAATTCAGTTCATATTCGGTAAGCATTTCCTATGTGTTAAGATACTATGCTAAGCTAGTAACATGGATTTTTTTTTTAATCATCACAACAGATTTTTAAAAAGGTAGTATTAGTCTTCACGTTACATTTGGGGGAAAAGAATGTTGAATAAATTAAGAAACTTGTCGTAGCTCACACAGCTATCAACACAGTCACAATTCAAATTCAAGAGGTTGCCTCCAGAACCTCTGCTTTTACACTACCTGAAGTTAATCACACTGTTGGAGACTGCACAAAATAATTTAGAGTTCCTGCAACCAGAGCAAAGATTAATAAAACTACCATGCAGGATTCCTGGAGAATGCCCAACTGCCACCAGTAACGATGATACTTGCATCACCCCACACCACAGACCTCTCCTTTGAATGAGATGACAAGAGTGGAAATCCAGAAAGTCCTACCTAGCTGGTAAGCCAGTCAGTCAGAATCTTACCAGTTGACCACAGCTATTACAGGGGAAATTGAGCCCTGATCTTTAGCATAAGCCTGGCTTCCTGCTTGAAAGTCCTAGATAATCACGGAATGGCATGTGAATTGTGTACGTGCAGGAGATCAGAACACTGGCTTCCAAGGGAGAATGTATGTGCGAAGTGTGGCAATATCAGGCCTAATGGTCACAGTGAAGATTCTCTAGTTTCCAAAGGTCTCTTAAAGCTGGAGGCAGAGGTCTTGCTTAGGGTCGAGATTTTGCAAAAACCAGATGGAGACATTCTGACACTTTCCACGTTCCCCCTTTGTAGTGTTGATGTCTAATTAAAGTAACTTTTAACTACTTTTTCCTGCTCTGTAATAATAAATATAGACCTGAAGTTAGCTCAGGAGTATAACTCCCAGAGTTCCTCAGTCCCTCACACAGACTTTGTGTCAAGCCTCTTCATTCCTTGTGCCAAAACCCCCTCTTCGGTGACCCCCAAGCCACAAGCTATGGCAACATTAACAAAAGTATCATGTGACACAAGGTGGTGAAAAAGGAGAACTGAGAAATTAAAAAATCTGATAATTATAGTTAATTGGTGGAAAGCTATACCTTCTCTAATAGTGAAACGGTTGGGAACATTACTTGTACACAGATGTAACCAAGACTGAAATGACAATCAATTCTGATCCTCTAGCTTAACAGTTGGAAAAAAAAAAAAAAGTAATGCTAGTAAAAACAAAAACTGATGGGGAATGTTGCCTTTCCACTCTGAGCCCTAACATATCAAGGCAAAAGTGGAAGTAGTCTCCTCTTTGAGGGAATATCATGTGCCAAAGGCGAAGAAGGAACTTTAACTATGTGCGGTCGTCTTTAAACTGGTTGTTCTACCCAGTGAAGTTGAGAAGGTTCATATCTGGCCAAGGAAACTAGAAGTTCCACTATCTAATAAAAGGAGGTGGAGTGCAAGTAGAGATGGGGGTATTCCCAGTTACTACTGGTAGTAGTATAAACTAGCATAACCCTTCTCAAGGATAACCTGGCAATACATATCAAAAGATGCTTTTAAAGTGTATACACATTGAATCAGTAATTTCATTTCTACTAATTTATTCTAAGTAGGTAATTTTGAGTGTAAGCAGAGACTGGGCTACAAGGAGGTTTATCAGTTTATAAATAACCTTAAAAAGTAGGCATAAACATAAATGTACAACAAAAAGGTACTAATTAAATAAAATAATTCTGCTATCATTAAGAATGTCCTAAAACTATAAACATGGAAAAATATTCATATTGTGTGAAAAGCAAATTTTAAAGCAGTATATAGAACACAATACCATGAATTTCCTTAAGTTCCTATATATGCATCAAAGAACTAGATGGTAACACAATTTTTTTTTTTTTGAGACACGAGTGTCCCTCTGTCACCCTGGGTAGAGTGCCATGGCATCATAGCTCACAGCAAGCTCAAACTCTTAGGTTCAAGAGCTCCTCTTGCCGCAGTCTCTGGAGTAAAAAGGCTGCCAAGTGCTGGTAATACAAATGTCAAAAGTTTTCTCCAGGTGGCAGGATTATGGGTAATTTTTATTTTATTTTCACTTATCTATATCACTTATTTTCCTATAATAAACTCAAACTACTGATATTTATAACATAAGTGCACAGGCTAGCTATGCTAACATTTTTATATAAATTGGTTCAAATATAGTTAATCATCAATCAACAGGGATCAATAACTTAGACTAGATTCCAGCACAACCTTGTGACTGGGAAGAAGTGCCACCTAAGGGTGAAAAACATAACAAAAAGAAAGCTGGAGACAAAATCTACCAACTGTAAAATATTGTGCACCCTAGTAAGAATGCAATATCTATCACTATGGCAAACAAACATTCAATATATGTTTGCTGCTGCATGAATAATTTCATTTTCATTCAGCCAAGCACAGCAAAGCACTGTTAAAAAAAAAAAACAAAAAAGGTCTGCTTCACTATTTAATGTTTAAAAACTCCCAAGTTTCATTAAAAAAAAAAGATATCTCTATTAAATATGTTAGTATGGTGTTCATTTATACTTTCTTTCTCATATCTCTACTTTAGATAGCTAAGATCTTTCCTCAAAAAGGAAAAAGAGGCTCGGCACCTGTGGCTCAAGCCACTAAGGCAATAGCCACATACACCTGCGCTGGCAGGTGCCCGCTAAACAACGATGGCTGCAACAAAAAAATAGCGAGGAGTTGTGGCGGGTGCCTGTAGTCTCAGCTACTTGGAAGGCGGAGGCAAGAGAATTGCTTGAGCCCAGGAGTTGGAGGTTGCTGCGAGCTGTGATGCCACAGCACTCTACCCAAGGCGACAGCTTGAGGCTCTGTCTCAAAAAAAAAAGGAAAAAGAGTTGGAGGGAGGAGAGTATACATATAGAGGGTACCAAAAATATACATACACATTTTAAGAAAGGAAAATAATGTATTAAAATTGTAATACTCAATATATATCAATAACAAAAGATAAATACACGTCCCATTTGAGCACCTCTTGTAATCGCATAAGTCAAACATGAGTTGACTATTTTGATTTTAATACAATTTTTCCCTCTCCTAAAATATATATACGTTTCTTTGGTACCCTCGGTATATACACATACACATACATGAATTTGTATATGTATTTAAGCAGAAAAATAACGATTATTTTTAGAAAAATAACAGAAACCAAATTCCAGGGTTTTTATCTTAAACATGTTCCAAGATGGCACAGTTAATGTCTTTAATCCCAGCATTTTGGGAGGCCAAGGCAGGAGGATAGATTGAGGCCTGGTTTGAGACAGTTTGAGACACTGTTTCTACCAAAAAAAAAAAAAAAAAATGTCCATACTACCCAGAGTAATTTACAGATTCAATGTAATCCTCATCAAAATACCAATCTTATTATTTCATGGATCTAGGAAAAATAATAGTAGGAAAGGGCCTAAATAATCAAAGCAATCTTAAACAAAAAGAACAAATCTGGAGGCATCCCATTACCAGATTTCAAACTAGACCACAGGGTTATAGTAACAAAACAGCATGGTAATAGTACAAAAATAAAGACACAGACCAATTGAACATAATAGAGAACCCAGATATAAAACCATGTACATACAGCCATGAGATCTTTGACAAAGCAGACAATAATATGCACTGGGGGAAAGATGTCCTATTCAATAAATGAAGCTGAGAAAAATTGGGCAGCCACATGCAGAAGAATGAAACAGGCCCCTATCTCTCACCACTCACAAACATTAACTTGAGATAGACTAAAGACTTAAATGTGAGGCATGAAAACATAAGAATTCCAGAAGAAAATGTAGAGATGCTCTACTAGTTATCAACCTAGAAAAAGAATTTATGACTAAGACCCCAATGGCAATTAAAACAACAAAAATAAATAAAGGAGACTTGATTAAATTAAAAAACATTGGCACAACTAAAAATCAACATAGCAAATAAACAACTTACAGAATGGGAGAAAATATTAGCAAACTATACAGTCAATAAAAGGCTGATATCCAGAATCTACAAAGAACTCAAACAAATCAGAAAAAACAAACACCCCCATTAAAAAGTGGGTGAAAGACAGGAGCATAAGTTTTTGAAAGGAAGATAGAAAAATGGCCAACAAACATTATCAAAAAATGTTCAACATCACTAATCAACAGGAAAATTAAAACCAAAACCACAACTAGATATCTATCACCTAACTCCTGTTAGAATGGCTTTTATTAAAAAGTCAAAATAAATAAATAAATAAAAAGTCCAAAAACAATAGAGGCTGGTGTGGACACAGAAACGAATGCTTTTATACATCGTTGTTAGTACTGCAGATTAGTACACGTCTATGGAAAACAGTATGGAGATTTCTCGAAGAACTGTAAGTAGACCTACCATTGGATTCAGCAATCCTACTCCTGGGTATCTGCCCAAAGGAAAAGGGCCTTTGTATCAAAAAGACACCTGCACTTGAATGTTTACAGCAGTACAGTTTACAATTGCAAAGATATGGAATCAACTCAAGCACCCACTGATTCATGAGGGGATTAATTAAATGTGGTATATGTATACCATGGAATACTACCTAGCCATAAAAATGTAGGACTTAATGCCTTTTGCAAAAATTTGGATGGAAGTGGAGACCATTATCCTCAATGAAGTACCTAAAGTAAAAACAAACACCAATGTACTTGCTATTAAATTGGAACTAACTGATGAGTACACATGCACAGAAGAAAGCAAAATTCAGTGAAAATCAAGCAAGGAGGAGGAACTGGAGCTAAGGGGCAAAAGCCTATCTAATGGATACAATAAACACTACTTGGGTGATGGGCACACCTATACCTCTGACTCAAGCCATGTAACAAGAACATTTATACCCCCTCAATATTTTGAAACTAAAAAAAAAATTTAAATTAGCTGGGTATGGTAGCGCATGTGTATAGCAACTCAGGAGGCTGAGGTGTGAGGATCACTTGAGCCCAGGAGATAGAGGCTGCAGTGAGCCATGACTGCACCACTGTACTCCACCCCATGTGACAGAATGAGAATCTGTCTCTAAAAAAACAATTAATGGAGTTTGACACCAGCCTGAACAAGAGTAAGACCCTGTCTCTACTAAAAATGAAAAAAATCTGAGGCAAGGGGATCACTTGAGCCCAAGAGTTTGAGGTTGGCTCAGCACCTGTAGCTCAAGCTCAGCCACATACACCAGAGCTGGCGGGTTCAAATCCCACTGGAGTCTGCCAAACAACAACTACAACCAAAAAATAACTGGGCGTTGTGGCAGGCGCCTGTAGTCCCAGCTACTTGGGAGACTGAGGCAAGAGAATCGCTTAAGCCCAGGAGTTGGAGGTTGCTGTGAGCTGTGACGCCATAGCACTCTACCCAGGGCTTTAAAAAAAAAAAAAAAAAAAGAGAGTTTGGAGTTGCTGTTAAGCTACAACACCAAGCTCAGGACTCTACCCAGGGTGACAAAAGTGTGAGAATATGTGTCAAAAAAAAAAAATTAATGAAATAAATCATATTCTATACCACCTATCAACTATTTTCACTAGTCTTAACTAGGTTCATAGTTTAAAAAAATACTTCCCAAGGGTTTATTCCTGTTAACATTTTAAGTTTTAATTATTTAATCATACTGCCATTTAGAGGTACAGAATTCAAGCAAAAAGGGTGGTAATGAAAAAACCCTGGGCTGTGAAGAAAGACCTGGTTTGAATCCAGACTACCATCTGCTAGCAGTTTAACTTTGAACAAGTCACTTAACCTCTCTAAACTGCATTTTCTGTATTAGTACAATAGGAATAAGAGCTGTTGCAAGAATTTAAAGCAGTCCAACACAATACTGGATGCAGAACAATACTCAAACTTCATTTCTTTTTTCAGGAAAGAATTTTTTTGACTGAGTAGGAGTAAGTTTGGGACATGGGGCATTTGATTGGTTACTAGGATATGGTGGGGGTCTTTGAACTGCTAAGGTATAATATGAAAGCAAGCAAATACCAGAGTAGAGGAGGAAACTGGGATTAAGAAACCCAGTGTAGATATACTACTTGCTGCAAGATGTCAAGTTTTAAAATGCTTCTGCTCAGTTCAATCTACCCAACTAGGTTTGTCCAGTCTTGTATAGCTAAGCTTCACTTGACACTCACTACCCCTTCCCAAGGAGGAAGTAAAGAATACACAGAAAAAGATGAGGAAAACCAAACAGTGACAATATATGCTCTTGGTGACTTCCTCTGGAATCTCATCTCCCTGCCTCCCCTTCCTTTATTATTCCTACAGTAAGTTCTTTCCCCAGAAACAGTGATCCCAATGAATGTAAATGACCTGTACAAAAATTCAACTATCAACTTCCAAGCTCCAAGATTCTAAAAAGGTGCAAATGTCTTACTTGTTTCAATGTTTTCTTTAAACATGCACATTTCATCAGGTAAAGAAACTTCCTCTGGGATTTTACCTTAAAACCACTTAAGGACATAAAAGGTTTGAGTCTCAAACAAAGCCACCTATCCATAACACATCCTGTTCACAAGTGTCCCAGAAACTCAATATAAACAAAATCCCTCTGTTTATTTCTAGCAGATAATACTGTGGTTTTCTATATCCAACAGTATGCCTTACATACCCAAGGCAATTATGTTTTCTTCCTCTACTAAAATAGAGCATCTGTTGCTAACATAACACTGGAGTCCAAGTTATTTCCACAGACACAAAAGCAGCTGGTCATGCTAATCCATTTGTTCCCTAGTCACCATCCAGCTTCTGTAAGACTGTCCCCTTAACTTCTATTGTCAGACTGCATGAGTCAGAACTTCTGATCCTCTTTCAATTAGGATTTAACAACTCTTCATTGGCACTAGCATTTGAAATCATTTCTTACAGATATAAAAGCAGAAAACGTGCAGTAAAAGAATGTCTAAACTTTTTTAGGTTAGAAAAAGGGAAAGTTATTTTGAAGCTGGGACTATGAAATTAATAAAAATAGTTAACAGATAATACTTCCGCATTTTGTTAACACATTTCTCACAACACTCTGAGGTAAGTACAATTGTTATCTCTATTTTATAGATAAATAACTTGAGATACAGAGCAAATTACCCTCCTCCCCCCCCCCCCCCGTAATATATCTTATAAATAGTAGGACTGGAAACCCGGCTCTAGAGTCATCCTCTTAATATTATGTAAAGTCCAAATCCCAACACCTTACCAACAAATGGGCCATTCTCCCCTATTTCCCTTGTACTGTAGAGACTGAGATACTACTACTGCTACTATTTTCAATGTGACAATCTATAACAGGAAATATTCTGGTGTGTACTCTTGTCTTAAATTTAATATCCTGCTTACTTCATTACTATTTCACGAATATAAATGATTCTGCAATAATCCATAAGAGAAAGGGGACACTCAAATTTAGAGCACTAAATTGTTTATAAGCATTAACATCTCATACTTTTTTTTAAGGCTGTAAAATAGGTTTTTTTTTTCATTAGAAAGATTATTTGGATACCACCAATGAAACTCAACATACTTTCTAACACTGAAAAGCTAATTCTCAAAGTTAACACAAATAAGGTACATTAGTACCAAAGAGGAAAAAACAGTTAATTCTTTCCTACTTCTAGGGAAAGTGCACATGGTATCCTGTAGATACTCAAATACAACATCATTTGAAATGAGGACAAAAAGGAAATCTCAGTTTTATGGCTAGTAACGTGAACTTGCAGAAGTCAACACCAATGAACTCTTCATTCTTCGTGACACTGGGGAGTATATGTATCCTCTGACAAAATAAGGTAATATATTAAAACATCTTCTGTAATTTACAACACATAGAGTATTTTAATGCTTATTCTACTATACACTTTCACAAATTATTTTATCAGGTTTTTTTTACAATTGTACTATGAAATATTCTTACTTCCACTGCATAGATGAGGAAACAGATTAATCACAGTTAAGGGACTTGCTCCTTTTCATAGAGCTAGTAAATAGCACACTGGAACTCAACCTCTGTTAAAGTCCATTCAAATATCATATGAGTTTTATCTAATGAGCTGTAAGATGTTTTAAAAATTTAAGCAGGAATAATGTTTTAAACGTATACATATTCAAAAATCACAAAATGTAATTTTTTAAATAGTCATGGGAATAAAAATTGAGTATACTGTAATTGAGTTTCAGGACAAATGCATACAAAGAAATCATATGCTTTACCGTAAAATACTGTAATAGTCAACCCTAACATTATCACTCCACTATTCTCTCACGCCCCTAGTACTCCTCAAGAAGGTAAATCTAGGCAGAAAATATTTTTCTAGTAAGTCTTTCCAGTGTTTTCTATCTAATAATAGAATAGTCTCTTGGGCTATGCCCTTTTTTCTCCTCCTACATTATTAATAACGCTTGTTTTTCTTTCCTACACTGTATTATAGTTTAATTACACTATAATCTAACAAAGAGAACAAAGTACTTGCTTTCCATAGAGATTATGAATTTATGAATATTAACAACTCACTTCTAACTTGTATTCAAGATACTGGCTATGCTCTCTACATATCATTTTTTAAATAGACTAGGACAGTTCTGTATACCCTTTCCTCAACTAGTTCGGAAAGTATAAAACATTCCATAACGAGCACAAAGTAGCTGTGACCAGCAACACCAACTGGTCAGAGGGTGGGACGGCTGCCCTGACAATTGTAGTCTTTTCTCTCAATTCAACAGAACAGTAAGACCTGCTTACGAACAAGTCTAGGGAAGGAAAGGGGGTTGCCGGTGCAACGGAGATTTGGTCCCTGAACTAAACAGCATGTACGGTACCGAGAGGAGACTTGGTTGAGAAAACAGCACCAGCTGCGGAGCCAGCAGGGAGACCCCAAATAGGGCTGCGCCTTGGTTTCCTCATCTGCTAAGGAGGGATACACCCTGAGTAGCGCGCTGGTAGGCTGAGGGCATCGAAGGAGGCCTGCAGCGCTCCGGAAAGTGATGGAGTAAAAAGAGGAACGGCTGCGCGTTTCCCCCAGGAGTCAGGGCCCAGGACTAAGTGCAGGGCAGAGACCAGCCCAGGTCACCGGGCGCGGCCCCGCATCGTCGGACCTCCGCTGAGCTCCGGGCCGGCAGGGAGGCCGGGCGGCCTTGCATTTCACGGCCGCGGCCCACGCGCCCGGCCCATCCCGCGCGCCCACCGCCCAGGGCGCCCCGCCCACCATCCGCCCGCCGGGTCTTCGTCTGGGGCCCCGCGGTCCCCTTCCCCGCTTACTTTCTGCGAGTCCATAGCGAGGGGCTAAGCTCAACGAGCCCGAACCTGCGACGAGAATCCTCGTGAGGAAGCGGAGAGAGGGAGGACACCCCACTACCACCACCCACCACCGCGGCCTCGCCCGCACCGGCACCGCCCGGCCCCACCCGTCCGCGCCCAGCCCGCGCGCCGTGGTCGCGCCGCGGTTGCCAGGGTGAAAGGGCCGCCCGCCGAAAGGAGGGGGCGAGCAGCGCCCCGCGCCTGCGCGGTGCAGCCACGCCGGCGGGCGGAGTGTCAGGTGCTTGGGAAGCAGCGGCCGACCGCGGAGAGCGGGATCGCTGCTCGTCGGCCTCCCGCAGTCCTTCTGCAGCTCTCCTCCCTTCCCTCACCTTTTTTCCTCCAGGCAGAGCGATCACTGCAGGCCCTGGAATAGGCTATTGGGCACACAGCAGCCGGGCTCATGGGGAGGGTGCAGGAAGGAAGAGAGTGTCTGGCCCCCTCCCCATCCCGCACGCATCTGAAGCATCTCGCCACGCTAGCCTTAGACCAGACTAGACCAAAGCTAGCTGTCCAATAAGAAGAAAAGCGCTGGGATGGGGATGTGTCAGAAACGCGAGAAAGGGGCCTGAGGGGATTTGTTGGAAACGTGGGAGGGCAATGTGGCAGAAAGGTGGGTATAAAGGTAACATGAGCTTTGTGACCTGGTAGACCGTTTCCAGAGAGCCCACCCTGAACGCTGTGCTGTTTGTGTTATTTTGAGCAAGTCACTCTCCCTAAGCCTGGTTCATCTTCTGCAGTGTAAGAAATAATGCAGACTTTGCAGATGATTGAACAAGGTCTTTGAAGTATCCAGTATGTAGTTAGTGAAAACGAAAGTAAATCGTTAGTGGGGAATGAGACCTGCACTCTCTGGCCTGAGGGGTCAATACAGACTTTAAAAAGCTTGGAAATTAGGCTTTAAAAAGTTCTTCCTCAAACAGACAGGGCCCAACTGTCATTTGAATGACTCTGGAGAAGCTCAGAGGAGTTCAACTGAGCAATCAATCATTTATGGTGAATGAATAAAAGGGAAATATGTGTTGAGTACCTATTATGTACCAGTTCTACAAACTGAGGATTCAGCAGTAACAAAGCTCTGCAATCTAGTATATGAAAAAAACTTTTAAAAAATTGGTAGGTGCTAAAATGACAAATTACAGAGGGGAAATGGACTCAGAGAATTGGGAGGGTTCAATTTTCCATAGGGAGGTCAGGCATGTTGTCTTACACCTGTAGTCCCAGCTATTCCGAGGGCTGAGGCAGGAAGATTGCTTGAGCCCAGGAGTTTGAGTTTGCAGTGAGTATGATTATACCACTGCACACTAGCCTGGGTGACAGAGTTAGAGCCCGTCTTGAAAAAGAAAAAATTCCATAGAGAGGTTAGGGAAGGCTCACAGAAGTGACCTGACTAAAGTGAGAGGATGAGCCAAACAAGGATCTGGGGAAGAGCATTCTAGACAGAATGAACAGCAAATTCAAAGGCCCTGGGGAGGAAATGAGCTCTGTGATTGAGAAACAGCATTTATCTTACAACACTGTTGTTACCCCTATAGTGCGATTTTCTTTCTTTTTCTTTTTTTGTAGAGACAGAGTCTTACATTATCGCCCTCGGTAGACTGCCGTGGCATCACACAGCTCACAGCAACCTCCAACTCCTGGGCTTAGGCGATTCTCTTGCCTCAGCCTCCGGAGTAGCTGGGACTATAGGCACCCGCCACAACTCCTGGCTATTTTTCTGTTTTTGCAGTTCGGCCGAGGCCAGGTTTGAACCCGCCACCTTTGGTATGTGGGGCCGGCGCCCTACTCTATGAGCCACAGGCGCCACCTTATAGTGCGATTTCTTGAGGGTCAAGATTTCTTTTACCCATATCTATATTCCCAGCACAGGGCCTGCCACCTACCATGCACTCCATAAAACCTCTTTTACATGTAACTGGACAGAGATGAGCAAGAAATAGGATAAAAGGCACAAAAGAGAAAACAAGAGCATGCCTCAGCCCAGGTAGGTAGTACTCTGAAAGCCAAAGTCCAGGGATGACCTGTGTGCACAATTTTGCTCCTGCCAGCTAAAAGGAGTAGTGGCATGCAGTTCTTCAGAGAGATGCCTGTTTCTTAGTACCAAGAGAAGGAAGCATCCTAGTCAAAACTTTCCAACTCCACGAGGAACAGTGATGCAGCCAGGCGTCCAGCTCCTAGCCCACTAATGCAACCACAAAGCTCTTTTCCACACTGTGTACTGCAGCTGAGTCAGTTTCTCATGAGGGAGAAATGCAGCCTGGAGACTGGAGGACATCAGAGGTCAAAATGCCAGACGATGTGCTTCACAGCCTGTCCCTACTTGCCACTGTGGCACCCACCATTAAGATCGGGTGCTATCCCCACTTCTCTTGCTGCAAGGACTATATTGTTACTGTCAGAGAGCAACTCCTGGGGACCTTATGACTGACAGGCACCACCATAGGAGGAGGAAGAAAGAGGTGCTGGAGACAGTGAGTTGCAGCTGAAATATGATCACCAAACTCTGTGACAGGGCTATACCCCAGGAGCTCACTCCTGGATCCTTGCCTCCTGCTTTCCCTGCAGTCCAGCCAGGAGCCTGCAGCTCTACCCCATTTGACTTCTGTCCTCACCAGATCTCTATCTCTTTGAGAAACCTGGCTCTCCTCCCCAGCTCATTCTGGGTCTTTTGCTTCCACTCATTCCTACCCAGAAACCACAAGTTCACTCTGGCTGTGACTTCTGCCTTTTCTAGTTCATATGGGTTCTCTCACCACAGTCACTCAGAAAGTTGGGCACTATGTCTGCACCCCAACCTATTCCTACTGCCTCTGACCTATACACAAGTCTTCTGCTTTTTTGTGTGCTTACTTTTTCACAGCCAAGTCTGTTTAGAAATTTTCAAAAGTAGCTCTACCAATGAAACAAAACAGTTGTTCTTAAACATGATCCCTGGATCAACTGTATCAGCATCACCTGGTAACTTATCAGAGTACAAATTATAAGACCTCATCCCCAGACCTGCTGAATCAGGCCCTCTGGGAGGAAGGTCCACTAAGCCGTGTTGGAACAAGTCCTCCAGTTGATTCTGATGCACACTATTACTTGAAAACCATTGAACTAAGAGAATGCAAATTATTTTGAGAATTTTCCTACAGAGGCATAAAAACAAATATTTCAAAACTTAAGTGTCTGATTCTGAGATACTATCTCTAGTCAGTCTAGTTCATCTGATTGAAGTTTCTGGCTTCCAAGTTAGGAAAGCCCTACAGTTGACCTTGCTGATGTGGAGTCTGGTAAAACTGTCTCTGTGTGAGTGGTGCCAGGCATTGCCCACAGCCCCAGTCTGCCTAGTCAGTTCTGGAATCCCCCATCTCTTGGGAGAGAAATTTCCTTCCCTTCATTGTTGCTCACAGCAGTCTTCTGCTTTGGGAGTCAGGACAGGGCCATGGGCATGGTGTCAGTAATCTGCGGTTAAAGCCTGACACTGCTGCCTAACAGCTATGTAGCCTTCAGTAAGTCATCTAAATTTACTAGGCCTCAGCTTTCTTGTCTGCAACATAGTGATCCTAATAGTACCAATTTCCTTTTAGGGTTATTGTGAGAATTGAGGGATATATGGCTGAAAATGCTTGGCTTAGAATGCATTTTTTTGTTTGTGTGTGTGGCTAGGGCTGGGTTTGAACCCGCCACCTCCACTACGTGGGGCCAGCGCCCTACTCCTTGAGCGTCAGGCGCTGCCCTGGCTTAGAATGCATTTAACAAGTGGTAGCTGTTACTAATATTACCCTCCCACACATCATATCTTTCTGTGTCACCCTCATATGGCTTTTTCTCCCTCTGGGTCTTTGGGACCTTAAAAGATCTATTCTTACCCCAACTCCTTTTTTTTCACTGTTCTCCGTGCCTTTCTGAAACATAATCACTAGTCAGATGCTGCTCTTTATTGAAGCCCCAAATCTTCACCCATTGTTCTCTGTTAATGTATCTGGCCCTGAGTCTTTGCATTTGCCACCCACCCCAGAAAGACCTCAAGGCCTCTAAGCCTCAGTTTCCTCAGCTGCAAAACAGGAATCATAACAGTAGCACCTACAAAGTGGATTCAGTGATATACTTCATGTCAAGTGTTGGGCAGGTAGTAAGCATTCCAAAAATCCCCTAGCTATTATCATCTCTTCCCAACCATAAAACTTAATTCTGTTTTTCCTCTTCTGACTAAAAACCAAACCAAACTCACTCAAAAGCCCTGGAACCCCTTGGAAGTCAGAGCCCTAATTTCAGATCCTGCGTACTCATTATAAACAGAGTCTCCTGGGAGGGAAAGAGCGGATCCTCCCTGACGCAGGCTGGTGCTCTAGGGGGTGGTCTAGCCCACGCTTGCAGAGCACTGAGCCCAGTGGGATGCAGTCAGTGCCTCCAACCTGACTGGCAAAGGGCCTAGAAACCACGAAAGAAGAGACACAATGAGAGCACTTGTTAGTTTTCGACCTGAAAGCAAAAATTCCGGGAGAAAATGAACATTAACTTCAAATTTCACTGGTGGTGTTGTGTGAGAGGGGGAGCTGATATTCCCCAGCATCCCATATATAGAATTATACCGTATTCTACCCTTTCTGTGGAAGCCACAGGAAGACAGATTTCCATTCAGCAAAATGTCCCAACTTTCTAACAGAGCCACAGAGAGCTGGAATAGACTATGTTTGGTAGTGAGATCCCCATCAGTGCTGGTATGCAAGCTGAGCTCGGGCATTTACTCACTAGAGCTGATTTAGGCACTGGAAAGGTACCCATAGAGATAACTTTTAACACCTTCCTGAACCCTGAGTTTCCATCATTCTCTAAACTAGAGGACAATAACAACTCATTTTCTTTCTGACTCACTTTTGGACTTATACTCACCTTTGGAAGCCTCTCTGAATTTCCTCTCCCTCCCCTTACCCCCATGTGGTCCATTGCAAGAGGCCCCACTCCTTTCTGAGGGAGGGCCTGAGAGAGGTAGCTAACTAAACTCTAAGTCATTATGATGTTACTGTGTCACAATACATTCAGCATGTGTGATGATGGCCTGCTTTATGCTGGGCACTGGGGCACTGAGATGAAAAAGGTCTAAAAGGTGCAAGTGCTTCCAACATACCCGGCCTTGGCTCTGGTCATGCCTCTGGACTCATTATATCCAGAGAATAACCAAGAACAAAGCACATCTCTCTTCCTGTCAGTCTCCTCACTGTGAAAGGATGCTGGCCCCCAGCCAGGACTCTCCAACACAGAGAAGTAGACTCACTGTTCCTAGTAAGAACCCTGCCCAGCAGCCCCTCTCCCTGTGCCTATGGTCTGAAAGTGCTACGGGCCAGGTTGTGACTCAATCCTAAGAAGACAAAGGGCCATAGCAAATTAACTGTACTTCCATTTTATTAGTTAAGCAACCAAACTCCTATAAACCTGTTTGAATTCACTTCCCAAGTCTACCACTTACCAGTTGTGTGGCCTTGGGCAATTTCTTAACCTCCCTGCACCTCAATTATGAGAGTATTAACTATATCTTTTTTTTTTTGTTTTTTTGAGACAGAGCCTCAAGCTGTCACTCTGGGTAGAGTGCTGTGACCTCACAGCAACCTCCAACTCCTGGGCTCAAGTGATTCTCTTGCATCAGCCTCCCAAATAGCTGGGACTACAGACACCCACCACAACACCCAGCTATTTTTTGGTTGCAGCCATAATTGTTGTTTGGTGAGCCCAGGCTGGATTCGAACCTGCCAGCTCAGGTGTATGTGGCTGGTGCCTTAGCCGCTTAAGCCACAGGCGCCAAGCCTTTTTTTTTTTGAGACACAGTCTTACTTTATCACCCCTTGGTAGAGTGCAGTGGCATGATAGCTCACAACAACCTCCAGCTCCTGGGCTTAGGCGATTCTCTTGCCTTAGCCTCCCAAGTAGCTGGGACGGGACTATCGGCGCCCACCAGAACGGCTGGCTATTTTGTTGTTGTTGTCGCAGTTTGGCCAGGGCTGGATTCAAACCCACCACCCTTGGTATATAGGGCCAGTGCCCTACCCATTGAGCCACAGGCGCCACCTTAACTATATCCTCTTGATGGGGTTGTTATGAAGAAAAATGACTTAACGTATGTTAAGTGCTTAGAATAATGCCAGACTTATAGAAAAGATGTAATATATGTTAGCTATCTGTTATTATTTTCTAAAATTAGCCATTCTCCTAAGTACAGCAGCAGGAAAATAACAGTGTCTGTGAGCCCTTTGATACTGCAGTGCCCTTGCTGCCAGGTGAAGATGGGACTGTGTCAACACTTCCTGGGAAAATAAGCCTCTTGAAATCTACCCCTTCTACTGAAGACTGAGATGTACTTTTCCATGACAAAAGACCTGAAGGGGAAAAGTGACAGGACTTAAGCAAGAAAGGAAGGACTTAAGCAGATGGGAAGGGAAGATGGGGTCCTTTCCAAACCAAAGAAGCCACCTGAGCAAAGGTAGGAAACAATAAGAACTGCAGGGAGCAGAAGCAGGAGATGAAATGTATTGAAAGAGCAACCTGCGATGCCCAAATACTGGGAAGTATCAGGGACACTTTAGGACATATTGGAGATGGAATATTCTACAGCTACAAAAATTATCTTTATGAAAGATATCCTTCTCACATAGCAATGTGAGAGAAAACTTGTGATATTACAGTTTAAAATATAGTAAATTTTTTTTCCCTAAAGACAACTGGATAATGTCTACTGTAGAAAAGTAGGATATTTGTAAATTTTTCTTTGGTTTACATCTTTTAGTTTGGGTTCAGAGGCACCACATAGGAAAGATCAGCCTGGCTTCCTGTTATAAAACATAATACTGTCATGTATGTGTGTGTCTCCACTAAAATTCATTTGTTGAAATCCTAAACCCTAAGGTGATGGTATTGGGAGATGATTAGCTCCTGGGGGATGAATAACAGCTCTGAGAAGAACTCCCCCTCCTCTTTTCCATCATGTGAATAGGCAGCAAGAAGGCATCATCTACAAACCAGGAAACAGGACCTCCCCAGCCTTTAAATCTGCCCACACCTTGAACTTCCCAGCCTGCAGAAATGTGAGAAAAAAATTTCTCGTGTTCATAAGCCACCCAGTCTGTGGTATTTTGTTAAAGTAGCCCAAATGGACTAAGGCAGACACCTGCAAGTAGTCTATGTTTATTTTTCTGCTACATAAAAGTGAATCAAAGACAAGAAAATGACTTTAAACTACAAACACAAATTTGCCATCATATCCTCATGATTTGAAAAAATGGGGTAGAAAGATTAGTCAGGGTCAAACTGTTACAGTCTTTGAATTCCAGACTGAGGTGTTGGGATTTTAGTATGTTGTACGTGGGAAGCCACTTACATGTTTACGAGTGATGAGTTATTTTGGACGTTTGATTTGGCAGAAGGAATAGGAAGAACGTGAGTGGGAGGCATCTGGGATGCAGTTAATCCAGGGACCTAGAGGCCTAGACCTCTCCTTTCTGCTCTCTGCCCCTACCCTTTCCTTGTAGGATCTGTGTTTTCCAAACCCCAGCTCCGCCACCACCACCACCACTAGTGATCATCTTTTAAGTAGTTTTTCAGGCAGATGGAAAAAAAACAGCAAATTAACCATTATGAAAACAGTTGTGCCAAAGTTATTTAAAACAGGGGTCGGCACTACTTGGGAGGCTGAAGCAAGAGAATTGCTTAAGCCCAAGAGTTAGAGGTTGCTGTGAGCTGTGACGCCACGGCACTCTACCGAGGGCAACATAGTGAGACTCTGTCTCAAAAAAACAAAAAACAAAAAACAGGAGTCAGCAAACTTTTTCTGAAAGGGCCAGATAGCCAATAGTTTAGGCTTTGAGCACCATATGGTCTCAGTCACAATGATGCAACTAGCCAGAGCAGAAGAAGCCATAGACATAAAGGATTAGGTGTAACTGTGTTCCCAATAAAACTTTACTTACAAAAATAGGCTCAGGGCTTGATTTGACCCATGGGACATATTTTATCAACCCTGATTCAAAAGAACACTACATGTTATTTTTCCTAGAAAATAATTCTGTGATTCTTCTGTGCTTCTAAAGACCCCCTGAAACTTCCTCTCAGATACTTTCCATATACATACACTGCCATCCTCACCCCTATGCCTGAGTGAAAGTACTACCAGTGGTAATATGATAATTACCAGGGGTAATTCTCTCTGAAGCAATAACAGGTGAAACAGTGTTAGAGTGCAGGAGCTTTGGAGTTAGATCTAGATTTGAATTCCGACTTTGGCAACAGTGCACTCTTACACACAGCACACAACCTCTCTGAGCCTCCATATCTTCAGGGGCAAAACGGAGATAATAGATGTAACCTTGGAGAGCTTTCATGAGGCTTAAATGTACATGAAGCACTCAGCCTAAAGCCTAGCATGGAATAGGTTCTCAGTAAATAGTACTTTTCACACATACTGGTTCTATAAATAGCAAACTCAAAGAAGATAGACTCAGCCTGAACTAGAATTTTGTTGTGAATCCAGCCTTCAGGCCAATTCTGGCACTATAGTGAGAAAATGAACTCGCTTAAACATATATGAAGATAGACAGAAAGCAACACTAAATTTGGAGACACTGCTGCAAGACAGGTTTATATCAAACACTTTTGATTGATCATTTATTGGACAGCCCCACTCTACCAAATCCACTTGGCTGTTGGTGGCTTGGGAATCTCCACTACATGCTTTCAATAAAGTAATAAGATCCTCCTCTTCTTCCGCAGACTCTCAACAGCTGGTGAGTAGGAGAACTTCATGTAAACAACCTCCTCTGGGTTCATTCTTCCGGGCTCATGAGACCAGTCACCTTTTCCTCAGCTGAAAAATCAACACATCAGGAAAATGAATGTTTCTCCCCTAGGGGATCATGACACAATGAGAAGCGATCAATAACAAGAAATAGTGTGGGATCATCTTTAGAGAAAACATGAAATGTAAGAAGCTCCCCCCCCCCACACACACACACTCTTAGATTAACAAATTGAAAAAAGTATCTGAGAGAGGCTGGGTTCAATCCGGATTCTACTCCCGTATTTATGGGCAAGTTATTTAATGTCTGTGCCTACATTTCCCCATGTATAAAATAGAGATATAATCATGGTTTCCTTAAGGCTGTTGGGAGGATTAAATGCATTAATAAATACAAAGTGCTTATTAGAACAGTGCCTGACACATGGTTAGAAGTCGAGGTTAGTGCTTGCCATGACTGGCATTATTAACAAGGAGGTTTTTTAAATTACTGAACTGAGTCAAACCCATACTGAGTCAGATTTTAAGCTAATCTGAAAAATCTGATTCTATAGTGCTCTCAAAAACTCAAACCTAAAATTCAAATGAAACTTTGAATTGTTCACTCCTAGGATTCAGTTGGCAGTGAGACAGGTCAGACCAGGATAATGGGTGTTCCCATAGTTTGGTTCAATTGAGACTGAGTAAATGAACTGAAGGTAATAACTATATGGTGGCTCTGTAAAAGGATATCCTTATTCCTAGGAAACACACTTTGAAGTAATAACAACTAAAGAGCGATGATGTTTGCATACGCATATTATTCTCAAATGATTGAAAAGTATTAGGCGTACACACACAGAAAGAGAGAGAAGAAGCAAATGGCATAAAATAAATGTTTAACAACTGGTATAAAATATGTAACATATGGTGTTCTATCATTCTTATTCTTTTTTTTTTTTGTAGAGACAGAGTCTCACTTTATCGCCCTCAGTAGAGTGCTGTGGCGTCACAGCTCACAGCAACCTCCAACTCCTGGGCTCAGGCGACTCTCCTGCCTCAACCTCCCGAGTAGCTGGGACCACAAGTGCCCGCCACACGCCCGGCTATTTTTCTGTTTTGCTCTTCGGCAGAGTTTGAACCTGCCACCTTCGGTATATGGGTCCAGCGCCCTACTCGATGAGCCACAGGTGCCGCCCTATCATTCTTATTCTTGCAACTTTCCCACAAATTTGAAATCTTCCAAATGAAAAGTTGTTTTCTTTTTTTTTTTTTTTGAGACAGAGCCTCAAGCTGTCACCCTGGATAGAGTGCTGTGGCATCACAGCTCACAGCAACCTCCAATTCCTGGGCTCAAGCGAGTCTCTTGCCTCCGCCTCCCAAGTAGCTGGGACTACA
>CAUYRH010127096.1:0-10138 GCA_963574655.1 Perodicticus potto | reverse complement strand
CTGGGCTGCTAATAGTCCTGACTCAGTCTGTGAGATTCAGCCCTTTGTCTTAGCTGTCATCCCCTGAGGGCCAGGTGTGGCCGAAGTTTAGCAATGCTTTCTCAGCGCTGCTGCTAGGTGCCTTAGGGGACTGCCTCTCCACTTCAGCCACCTCTTGGCTCACTATTCCTCTCACCGCTCCCGAGCCGGGAAAACAGCACAGACCAGCAACACCGTGCTCTGTCCACACCCCTCAAGAAAGTGTCCAAGAATCTGGACTCCGTGGGGGACAGACCTCCAGACCTCAAGGTGAGAGTGGAGGGGAGTGCCGGGAGTTCCAACTTGCAGGTAGAGAATATATACAGTTTTTATACAGTTTTATGCCTGGCAGGAGAGTGCCGTGGCACCCTGGTAGGGGAAGGAGGTCCGGGTTTTAGAGGGTCTCTCCCGTGGGATAGAGTGGGAGGACATCTGAACTCTACTTGCTTGTTTGTATGGAGGTATGGCATATACTGCAAGCAGCTCTCATGGGGGAGGGGACTCCCGTCCGCTTGGTGATGTGCTCTGTACCTTTTATTTGTATCCTTGGGGTTGCAGGTTGCTCCAGCAGGGATGCTGTGCGTTCTTCGACCTTCTCTTTTGGCTCAATTCCAAACCGTCAGCTTTCCTGCTAAAATTCTGTCCTTTAACTCTCCCTCTGAACAGGAGCGTCTGCAGAAAGCTGGCTACAGACAGCCATCTTGGCTCCTCCCAATATTTCATATTCTTATTATCAACAAAGGATATTGGTTTTATTTTTTTTAATGTTTATGGTCCATTGCTAGGATATCAAGTACAATGTACTCCTGCATATTTTTCTTATATCCCAAGACCCAGTTTGAAGCCCTCTTGTTGTGCCTGAATTTCGGGGACCCCCAGAAGAAACTCACACCAGGCGCACCGATGCAAAAACAAAGGGTGGAATTTATTACAAGCTTAAGCCCAGACTGTTCAGCCCCGCCTAAATGGCGATCTGAATGGCCCCAAGGTGTGGGGCTGAGGTATTTTTATAGTATACCAAAAGGAAGTTGGGAGGGGGGTAATGCGATAAGGGGAATGGGATTAGGCATGGTTGGACGAGGGATGAGTCCAGGTGTCTCTTTACGCACTGATTGGATACCTCATCGGTGCCAGGAACAGGTGGGTGGTCTCTGAGCAGGAAAGGGCTGGTGCTAAGCAACCAGTGAGGGTGGTCAAGGGGGCTGGTGCCAGAAACCAAAAGTTACAAAACTAACAATTACACAGCAACCTGCAAAATGGAGTCCATTAACCAAATGGCGTCACACGGGTCCTTTCACTCTGACAAGAAGCATCTCTGGAGTCATTCCTGGGCCTAAGCAGGGCTTGGCCCAACTTGACCTCTGTTGCTTTCTTCCAATGTCTTCACCAAGAGATTTTATGTCTCCACAAGGCATGTCTTCCTCTGAAAACATGAACAGGGTCAGAATAAAGTATTAGTCATGTAAAAGTTGAACTAAAAAAAAGTGTGAGACATTTTGAAATCTCCTGGTCGAAGGACAAACAGGTCCTGGTTAAAGATTTTGGCAACAAAAATTCATCCCCTGAGCTAGACTTGGTCAGAGCCACCAGCAGCGGGACTTCACCAGTAGATGGAGTTTTTTGTCTCGCTTCCCCATGTGTCTGGAGCATTGTGCAAGTATTAGTGCTACCATGCCATGTTATACAGTAACAGTCAGCCCATCCTCAGCCTGCAGCCCAGAGACGTGCAGGATCCCTACATTGGCTGAGGCATCTTTGGATCCGGAGAAGTGGCTGGGGACCCCAGGGCCCTGGTGCTTATTCGAGTCTGAGTAGTAGTTCAGGAGATACTGGGGAGGGCTCCCTGGCTTCTGCTGGTGCCAGGATAACCTGTATAAACCAACACTGAAGCCACTGCTCAGGGTGCAGGTGAGTCTGGCTGATGCTCTAGGAGATGCAGAGATGGAGGGTGGCTGAGTCAGCAAAGGCTGGGAGAGGGAACCTGCAAACGCAGATATATGTGAATGATGGAGCAGGGGCCAGAGTTAAGCTGCCTAAGCATCTGGGCAGGTTGGACTAACACAGGCTTGAGGACAATTTCAGGTCTCAGAGGACTGGCCTCACCTGTGCAGTGAGAGAAGACCATGAGGAGGAGAGGAGTCCAGGCCATGGTGGGGGCTGCCCTGCTGTCACCCAGGCTGAGCTCTGTCCTGCAGGGCTGCGTTTAAAGTCTTCACTGAAAGAGGAGGGCCCTTTCACATAAATTTGGCTCCTCTCCTGATTTCCGTTTCACAACAAGCTAACCCCAAGTACAAGCTAACGTTTGAGGTTTTCATTATTTAAACAAATGATGTTGGAGGGTGAACCTCAGAGATTGCCCCATGGGAGGAACTAAGCTGGGACCTTCCACAAATGAGTGAGCTGGAGACTGCCCAGCCCAGGGAGGACACAGCTGCTGAGTTCCCATCAGAAACACAAGCACCAAAACGCACGTGCTGGGAAGTTTGGGGGAGGGGTGGCCCAGCTGTCGCCCCCTCCACCCCCCGGAAAGACCCACAGTGCTCCCTGCTGCTCACGGACCAGATTGCAGCCTCTCAATGAGAGTCATGTTGGGGCATTGGTCTGAGAGCCCGGTGACTGTCAGTGGACAGCATCCATGGGACACACTCCTGCCTGTTCCAAGGTAGGTTGTATTAATAAACAGCATTTACCATTGAGGTAATTCAAAAACTACTGGGGGACGGTGATGTGGGAAAATGTGACAACCTTATAATGTGAGGTGTCTGCCATGAGCCCAGAATGCAGAGAGCTCCAGGAGCAAAGCCTCCTTCCACAGGGGCCAGGGAAGGAGACGACTGTGACCTGGATGGGAAAGGAGAGGAGGTGTCCTTTCTGAGGGTGAGGACCACACCGTATTCCTAGAAGAGGTGTTAGAAAATGTGGCTGTGTCTGCAACCATTCAGAGACATCAGAGCCCACGCTGCTGAGGCAATGGCCAAGTTTATGGGGCCACTTCAGTGGTCCGATGGCATAGAAGTGGCTCTGTGGTGATGGGAATTGGTGCCAGATGATAAGAACTTTCTCTGGGATAGTGATGAGATAGCAATATATTCATGGCACTTTTACTGAGGTGGAGGTGACTTACAACCAATTGCACATATTTAAAACGTTCAAGTTAAGTTCCAACATAACGTGTACCCCCATGAAACCACTGCCACCGTCAAGACAATGAACATCTCCAATACTCTGAAGTTCCCTTGTTAGAAATCTGACTAGTTACTAGATAATAAGATCAGGCTCAGCAGTGCCAAAATGTCTAATACTCATTTAATGGCAAGGACTTTTTATAACAGTGACTACACCTTCACCTTCGCTGAAATGAAACACAGGATGTGAGGGAAGGAATCCCAGTATGGAAGGACAGTGGAATTGCTGGTATGAACCATCATATACAACTCTAAGGTGCAGAAATGGACAGGGTAGCCCCTCCCCACACTGCTGGTGACTTAGTGAAGGCCACATCAGAATGAAGGTGTCCAGGGTGAGGTTTGTCTCACATGCTGGGAGTTTATGGCACTGTGGGTGTGCAGCTGCTGTCAACACACAGTGGGTGATGGTCAGACAAGGCCTGGGGGCTGATGGGACCACAACAAGGGGCTCAAATGCCAAATGCCTGTGGTCCCAAGGGTCAGGACTCATGATTTTCATGTTTGAAAAAGGATGTTTCTCTCTGATGGAAGCTGGTATCTTTCTTTGTAATATATATCTGCCATGTTTCATTTTATTAGAAATAGAGAGACTAGCTGGGCATTGTGGTGGGCGCCTGTAGTCCCAGCTACTCGGGAGGCTGAGGCAAGAGAATCGCCTAAGCCCAGGAGTTGGAGGTTGCTGTGAGCTATGTGACGCCACGGCACTTTACCGAGGGTGATAAAGTGAGATTCTGTCTCTACAAAAAAAAAAAAAAAGAAAGAAAGAAATAGAGGGACTAAATGTAATACTAATAGGTAATAAAAATACTTAACATTTAATAAATTCTAAGTCCCAACAGACAGTGCTCTATCCACTATGGCATGACACTGTAGGCCATGTTCATGATGTATGTATGCATTGCATTTACTGGGCTTGTTCTCTGTATCATGTACCGTCTATATTCAGTGTGGCTTCTCGTATCATCTCCTGTTTGCAGCGGAGACACTTTGGCAAAGAAAGGACAAGGATCCCTCACAGGGAGCAGAGGCAGATTTCCTCCCACATTAGATCCAATCAAGCCTTCTCTAAACACCTCCCTTTTTTGTCCTTTCCAATTTAAAGATTAATGTTGTCTTTTGTACGTGGAAATATAATGACATTTTGAAAATATCTGCATTGTTTCCATTGGCATAATCTTCATTCCCATTCTCATATCATATAAACTAATGGTGCCTCCTGCCAACATACCTGACCCACCCACTGTGTTGATCCTCTTAAACTTTTTCATATCATCCTATAAATTTTCTGATAGCTAACTATGCCAAATGAATATATGCTTCTAATTTTTCTTCTTATTTTATTGTATATAAAGTATTTAAACATAGATAACATGTATGTGGTATATAGACAACATAATTGAAAGAACAACATTGCTAATAAACTATCTAATGAAAGTAATAAACTATCTAATGGAAAAAACTGAGCAAAAATAAAAAAGAAAACTAACAACACATAATTGCCCCCTTTGAAGAGAAAAAACACAGAACATGATTGCCCGTTTGTTTGATTAACCATCTGTGGCTTAACTACTTGTTTTGAGACTTGGTTTTCACAACATTTGAAAAAAACTAAGAAGACAGAAGAAACATTACCCTCCCCACCCCCAGTTCCCACCAGACCATATTCCCATGTCCCTGATAAGCCAGCCTCATAGAGAAGGAAAACATAGCCATTTCACAACTGCCTCTTGCTATCAACTGTCAAAAATAACTTGCCTTTTTTTTTCCCTCTCTTTATCCCAGTAAAAATCCAGCTTTCCTTATATTTGAGGCCAGCCCTCCTTTCCTTCACAGTCATGTGGAGCCCTTTTCTCTCTCTCAGAGAAAGTGAAATAAACATCTTATTTCTTTCTGTCCTTATGTTTGTGTTGAGAATCCTTTCTCAGCCTTTGGTATGAGCTCCCACTCTAATGTTTAGTGGCCCTTTGAGGGAATTCACTTTTCTGTCTTTATCTTGGGGAAGTCACCCTTCTACCTCTACATGGGGATCTCACTTTTCTGCCTCTGTCTTGAGATTGTTGCCTTCTCTGCTGTGGAGCCCCAGGACATCCTTCTTGGCAACCTCAACACCTCTCGGAACTCAATAGGTATCTCAGCCTTTAGAGGCAGTCATAATACACAAACTTGACAAAGAGTGTCAGCTTCTTGGTTACGGAAACCCCAGTTCTGGGTCTCCCATTCTCGCAGGGGGGACCTCAGAGGGACACCTCCTCACCACCCACTTGTGTTAATGAACCCACAAAGGGGAGTTCACCATTGCTCACTGCATAGAGAGTTAATTACTGAGACAACAAGTATTGTCAAGGAGGAAAGGATTTATTTCACAGGATGCATTAACTGAGGAGAAGACTACCTCAAATCTACCTCCCAGATTAGCAGGGCTAAGGGGTTTTTATGGAAGTGAAAATAAATCATGCATAATTGCATGTTTGAGGTGGAGTTCGGGGCATGTAAGTGCAGTGGAAAATCATGCTAGTTCATACATCCCATGAACAGAAAATTGTGGACAAATCCCTCCCCAGGGTGGGGATTTTAGTATTATAATTAGCTAGGGGTTAATATTGTTCACTCTTTTAGCCTCATGTTCAGTGGCTCTTGGTCTCAATCTGCGGTGGTGTATCACTTATCTTGTCTTGCTCCAGACATTCTGGTAAAGTAAAGCACTGTAGTTATCTCAAGGCTGCAAGGAAGTTCTGCTGTTTCCTGGCAAAAACTCAAAGAAATTATATCAATGTACAGAAAATTACTAAGTTCTGTTCGACAATTTGTACTGAGACCTACTCTCTTCTCTACCTTTTCTAAGACTGCCATTGCTGGGCCACTGGAGCTGAGATAACACTGTTTCATCCCTGTCAAGTCAAGGTCACTTGGCTGCCTGCTTCAGTTCTGATGTGAACACTAGAAACTCATTTGGAATATGAGTTCCAAGACACTATAGAGAGTTGTAAAATTTTCTTATAAAACTGACCGCTTTGCCAGTTTTGTATCTGAAATGTGGAGACAGTGGGAGAGATGCAGGGGTGTATCTTCCTCTCCTCCAAAAACGTGGAGATTTTGCTCAGACCCAGAGACACCTGGCTTTGCAGGAGCTCCTGTCTATATTTCTGGTCTGCATAAGAACTCAGGGATGACTGTTTTCTTATCAACATTCCAGGTTTCATTTCAGCCTGACTCAGTCAGGGGCCCCTGCTGACTCCACAACACCCTGAAAATTGTCTGGTAGAGACGCCACAGTCAGACTCACAATGCCTCATCTGAATGTCCCTAGCAGTTCTTTCTTTTTTTATTTCTCAGTTTGTCCCACCCAAACACTCCCCCACTAGGATGTCTCCTTAAGAATTTGACAGCAAAAGTAGACCTGCTGTTTGATCCTATAATTCCACTACTAGGTGTATATCCAAAAGACCAAAAATCACTTTGCAACAAAGATATTTGCAACAGATTTTTCATTGCAGCTCAATTCATAATAGCCAAGTCGAGGAAGAAGCCCAGGTGCCCATCAACCCATGAATGGATTAATAAATTGTGGTATATGTATACCATAGAATATTGTGCAGCCTTAAAAAGGAAGAAGACTTTACCTCTTTTACATTTACATGGATGGAGCTGGAACATATCCTACTTAGTAAAGTATCTCAAGAATGGAAGAAACAGTAGCCAATGTACTCAGTACTATTATGAAACCAATTTACAGTCACTCACACTTTCATATGAACAACAGATCACAAGCATGGCCCAAGATGAAGGAGGGAGGAGGGGGGGATGGGAGGGGCGGAGGGAGGTCAGATCGAGGGACGTTGAATGGTGGGATCACACCCATGGTGCATACTGCAAGGGTACACATGGGGTCTATTAGTATAGAGTATAAATGTCTTAACACAATAATTAAGCAAACCAGATGAGGTATTTATTAACCAGTGTGATGTAAGCATTCCCTAAGTCTATATGAAATCAGTGCATTGTACCCCACAAATGCATTAATGTATAAATGATCATGTGTATACATGTGTTTATGAGTTAATAAAAAAAAAAAAAAAACGAATTTGACAGGGTTAGGGCTTATCAACCTCCAGCAAGCCCAAACATTTAGTCTTCTACTTCAATACAGCTCGGCCACTGCATAAAGTAGATGACCTGGAGATCTGGCCCCAAAATGGATCTCTTAATCCTAACACCATTCGGCAACTCGACCTTTTACTGCCACTGGCTTGGCAAGTGGTGTGAGGTTTCCTAGAGCCGGGCTTTCTTCCAACCTGCCAGACCTGCTGGTCTTCCCGATACTTGCTTCACAGTACTTCTCACCTCTGCATCTCTTGCACTGTCTCCACATTTCAGATGATGTCTCCCTTTCAGCTCCCCCATTCTCCATCCATATTGCCTTCCTCCTTCCACAAGCTGCCCACATGCTTTCCCCTACTTCTCCCCTTTTACTTAATAACATTTGTACAAAACCAAATTCAAACCCTTGCTGTTTCCTTCCATTGGAATCCCTATTCTGCCACTCCTCTGGCTTTTAAGACTGTCCAGTTTTATCTGCCCCCTCTTAATGACCTTCAATTGGACTCTCAAGTAGGGACAACTCTACGAACCTAACTCAAGAGGAAACAATTGCAGAAAAACAGACCTTTATCCAAACATCCCAGTCTAGAGTCCATTGAAAGAATAACCAGTTCTAACAAAAGAGAGGGGAGAGTGAAAGGACAGCATTACTAATAAACTATCTAATCAAAAAATAAACTACCTAAGGTTTATTGTCAGCTGCCTGTAACTTCTTTGCTTTATAATTTCTGTATTAATTGTGCAATCACATCTTCTGTTTTTGGTTTTGGTCTGTATCCTATTCAGTTTGAACCAGGAAACAAGCCCTCTAGAATTGATTGCAGCTCCCACAGCTACAGCATATTTATATTTTATACCAAAATATCAATTTCCTTGACATGTTTTAAGATGACTGCCACAGAAATAAGGCTGCAAAACTGTCTTTTGTTGGAGAGAAATTTGCTTGTGTATAACATCTCCATTAATGCAGACAGGTCATTCCTTCCCCAATCAAAGAAAGATTATCTAAGAATCTGACACCTTTAAAGATCTGAAAAGACCCAGCTACTGGGGAGGCTGAGGCAAGAGAATCACCTAAGCCCAGGAGGTGGAGGTTGCTGTGAGCTGTGTGACGCCACGGCACTCTACCGAGGGCAATAAAGTGAGACTCTGTCTCTACCAAAAAAAAAGATCTGAAAAGAAACATTTAGCAACTACTCTCTCTGAGAGATACTGTACATCCTACTGTAATGCTACATCTGCATAACAAGATCATCTTTATTGAAGAGGTTCATTCTGAAAGTTCCTGTGTATACTCATTAAAATTAATTAAAATGCCCTTTTCTCCAATTAATCAATCTGCCTCATGTCAGAGATTTTAAAGCTACCTGGATAGGGCCAATGGCCTTGCTGCATACCGTTTGGCACAGTCATGGCAAGATCACCAAGGCTACTCTGCACGTCTAGAAAACAGCAGTGAAGAGAGCCCAGGAACCTGACTCCCAGCAAAAATAGTAAGAATTTTTTACCAGACTGGCTCCTGGACTCTGTGTACAATCTGTCTGAGCAGATGTTAAAGATCACTGTTTGTCTCTTTTGCAAGGTTTTCATTAGTAGGAGAAAAGGGATTTCTGTTACTGGTCTTGGTGCAGCAACTCTGGTAAACTTCTGATACTTTGTGACATGAATTTCATATTTTTAAATCCTCTCCTCCCAGAAATAGACATCTTGTTGGACTTTGTCTTTCTGCGTTATCCATGAAGTAGAATATCAGATCAACTTCCCTCTCATTTCATGCCCTTGAGTGCTCGTCTTGTGATGATACGGGAGTGCTCTCTCTTGATCTCCACCATTCAGGAAATGCCATTTTCAGGTTGTGTCTGGTGGCCTGTATGAAAATGGCTGGGAACCCAAGATTTTGTTGTTGTTTTACCTCTTCTTCAGGTGTATTTTTTTTTTCAGATTAATATGAGGATACAAATGATTAGGTTACATTGTTTGCATACGTTAGCTAAAGTTCAAGTTATAGTTGAGCCCTTCGCCCAGGGGATGTGCTGTATACCCTGACATTGTGCCCATTAAGTGAAAGCACACCAATCCCCCACCAGCCTCCCTTCTCCCCTCCCTTTCTTTTCTCCCCCTTCCTTCCACTTAGATTTAATTGTGTTTTTCCTTCATGTGGGGTTGTAATTATGTATCTATTGGTTTCATATTAGTAGTGAGTACACTGGATACTTGCTTTTTCATTCTTGTGATACTTTATACTAGGAAGAATGTTCTTCAACTCTATTCAGCTAAATACAAAAGATGTAAAATCTCCATCTTTTTATGGCTGAATAGTATTTCATGGTATACATATACTACAGTTTATTAATCCATTCATGGGTCTATGAGCAGATGAAGGAATAGAATTTTGATTCCACAACTTGGAGATTGTTAATTGAGCTGTTATAAATAATCTAGTGCAAATGTCCTTACAATAAAATGATATTTTTCTTCCGGGGAACCCCAGAATTTTGTATTATTGTTGTTTCAAACATGTCAAACTCTGGGTATTGTTTATCATAAGAAGTTCCAGTCACAAGGGACTTTAATTGTCTCAAACTTTATTGCTATCTTAGCCTATCTGAGGAAGAATGAGGGGATCTTTAGAATTACTTCTTCTCTAAAGTTGCATTGGAATAAACACATCATTGAAAATTAATGGCAAAACCTGGCCCCTGTCCAGAATGCAAGGGTAACCACTGGAGGGTGGCCTGTCCCTGGAGGCAAAAGCCTCCTGGGACAGTGACTCCATTGGAGCCCAAACTGGACTGAGGGTGCCTGGGGAAAATTCCCATGGATCCGGCTTGTGT
>CAUYRH010127094.1:0-20185 GCA_963574655.1 Perodicticus potto | reverse complement strand
TGTGGTTCAAAGTTTCTGCTTGAGTTTACTTGTGAAACCCGCACACTGTACCCCATGATTGAATTATTGTACACAGCTATGATTCAATAAAAAATAAATAAATAACTCAAAATCAACTGGTATAGCATAAATTAACTCTCTGTAATGGTTGCTTAATATTTCATCATGTAGTTGTAACCTAATCTATTTAGCCACTCACCTACTGATAAATATTCACTTTGTTTTCTGTTTGGGGAGTTTTTTTTTTTTTTTTTTTGGTACTACTTCCTTGTTTTAGTTTGGAGATCCCTGAGGCAAACCCCGAGAGAAGAGTTTAAGTATAATAGTTTATTTTAAAAATGAAGCAAACACTAGTGGAGAATAGAAACGTAAGACAGGGAAGGGAAGCCAGCCCATGAAGGGTGCATTATCCAGACTGCTATCACTGTGGGCAATTCGAACTTAATCTTATTGGAAAGCTTCCAGAAAAAATAAACGAACAAAAAAAAAACCATGTTTCAGTATTTTCCTATCCAAGAGTGAAGGTTGCGGGCTACTCCTAGGGAATATTAACTCTCCAGTACCTTACAGGTACGGCAAAGCAGGCTACCGCAACACTTTCAGGCAGAGAAATGCATTTACTGAGGACAGCAGATGGGGGCGGAGCACTGCTGACATCTGACGTAACCCTTGAAATACACATCTTTATTTATAGTACTCTTAGTTCTGTGGGAGAGTCTTTTAATAGGGGGATTTCTAGATGTATTATTCAGGGTTCTCAAGAGAAACAGTGCCAATTGGATTTGTATAAAATCAAATATTGACATACCTTTATATAAAGTTTATATATAAAGTATATGTGTGTGAGAGACAGAGAGAATGAAGAATTGGCTCACATAACTATAGAGGCTGAGAAGTCCCCTGATCTGCCATCTGTAAGCTGGAGACCTGGGAAAGCCAGTCTGAGTCCAAAGGCTTTGAGAACCAGAAGTGCCTATGATATAAGTCCCAGTGCTGGGGGCTAGAGAAGACCGATGCTCCCCCCCGCTTATTGCATTGTGCAATATGCCTTACTTGGTTCACTGCTTCAAATGCTAATCTCATCTGGAAATACCCTCATGGACACACCAAAAATAATGTGCATGCCAAACCTCTAGATATTCCTATGGCATAGTCAAGTTGGCACATAAAGTTACCCATCACACTGAGTTAAATATAATGTGATGGTTAAATTATATGAATTTCTATAAATGCTGCCTGATTGCTTTCCAAAGTAACTGTCATAAATCACATTTCCACCAACAAATTTTAAAAGTGCTTTTTTTGCCCAACATTCCTGTCAGCAACAACTATTATGACCCTTTAAACTTTTTTCCATTTGCTAAGTATAACATATCTTATCACTTACAAAGGTTTTCTCCTGACTAGTATTTTTGTCCCTTGGCCAAATGAATTTACCCTCCTGAAAATGTCTCTTCAGACTCTTTATCCATTCTTCTTGTTGGTTTCTTTCCCCTTTTTGATAATTTTAAAGACTGCTTTGTGGGTTATTTATACTAACCCACTATCTGTTCTCTATGGTACAAGTATTTTTAAAGTCTATTATCCATCTATCAAAACTTTATTAAAATATATTTTTGTAATGCAGAAGATTTTTATGGAACATTTTCTGGGTGGGCTGTATTTTGATGAATCAAAGATGTCAGCATCCACTATTATGTACCACTAAAAACAAAAAAGAACCTTGCTGATTATATGGATACAATGTTTTTCATGAATTCAAATTTTAGTTTATACTTATAGAAGTATATACAGAAGGAACTTGTTTTGATTCTTAATATTGACAGTATAATTTAGTGGTACACTAAAGAGTAATGAGTTTTGTGAGCATTGCCTCTTGACTCATTCTCTTGTTTTTCCTCTACTCAGCTGTATGCACCTAGAAGTTTAGCATCAGCTTCTGTTCAGAGGCAGCAGGAAGTTTCTGACACTTTGATGTTTAGGCTGCTTAACAATAGTGCCTCATGAATTGGTCACAGTGCCTCTCAGACTTTGGAAATGTCTTATATCTCTTCTAAGAAATTTGGCAATTTCTTGAGTCTCTGCCACAGAGCTAGATGTTGATAGGCAATATTTTGCCACATATCTCAATTGCAAAAGGTAATGGAATTTCATCCACTTGTGAGAATTTTTCCTTCTGGTTGCTGCTCTGCAGACAGCAAGGAATCGGGGGTAAGTCCTCCAGTGGTGACGATCATTTGCTTCTCTAATAACAAAGCCATGTCCTTATACTGTTTCTAGGCCTCAATACGTGCTTGATAAAGGAATAAAGCAAAGAATTCCCTCTTTGTCTTATTTCATTTGTTTAAATTTCTGTCCCTCATAGGCCCTTTTAAAATGAGTACTTTGGATTTTACCTTTTCTCCTTCCCTTCCCACAAATTGTTTTAGTATAATAGCTTTATGGAAATCTAATTTATGTGCCTTACAATTCACCCATTTAATGTGTACAACTCAATGGTTTTTAGCATTAATAGATCACAGAGTTATGTGTCCGTCACCACAACCAATTTCAGAATGTTTTTATCACTCTCGAAAGAAACCCTCATACTCGTTAGCAGCCATTTCTTACTTGCTCGAACTCCAAGCCCTACATAACTACTTATTTATTTTCCATCTCTCTTTGCTCTTCCGTTTCATCCAAACAGAATGATACAGTGCACGCCTTTTGTGACAGGCTTATTACACTTATGATGCTATTTGAGGCCCATCCACATTATAGCATGCATTACTATTCCATTCCCTTTTATTGCCACATAACATTTCTTTGTACAAATATACCACATTCTGTTCATGTATTCATCAGTTAATGGCAATTTGGGTTGTTTCCTGAAGGGGCTTGAGTCACGAGAGGAGGGGATTTTGACTCGAGGAATGTAGAGGCCTGACACAAAGTCAGAGCTGGGGGACTGAGGAACTCTGGGAGGAGCCCTCCCGAGCTAACCTCGGGTGGTATTTATTATCACAAAGCAGGACAGAGCAGTTAAAAGTTACTTATCAGACATCAGCACTAAAAAGGGGGGATGTGGGAAGAGTCAGACAGAATGTCTCCAACTTGTTTTTGCAAAACTGCAGACCTGAGCAAGACCGCTGCCTCCAGCAGCAAGAGACCTTTGCAATCTAGAGAATCTTTACCCTAACCATTAGACCTGCTATGGCCTGGTACGGCCACACCTCACGTCTACATTCTCTCTCAGAGGCCAGTTTTCTGATCTCCTGCACATACACAACTCACGTGCCATTCTCGTGATTCTCTAGGTCTCTCAAGCAGGAAGCAAGTCTTCTGCCAAAGATCAGGGCACACTTTCCCCTACAGTTTCCACTAGGTGGCTATTATGAATAATGCTAGTATGAACATTAATGTCCAGGTTTAAGTATAGGCATGTTTTTATTTTCCTTGCATACATACCTGTGAGTAGAATTGATGGATCACGTGGCAATTACACGTTTAACCTTTTAAGGAACTGGCATCTGACAAGATGTTCAAGGTAATACCTTTACAGAGGCAGCAGAAAGAGGAAGAAGACAAGGTCAGGGTATTCAGGGGGCAATTAGGATCAATATGAAAAAAGACGTCTGATAAACACATCATTCCTTAAAAAATGATCGCGCGTTTTCCACGTGCAAAGTGCTGGTATAAGTGCCAGGACTACTGCAACAGGGGATAGACAACAAATAAAGAAATAAATGAAGGATGATTTCAGCTAGAAAAAATGCCAAGAAGAAAATAAAACAGGCTAGTATGATGAGGCAGGATGGTCAAGGAAGGACTCTAAGGAAATGATTTTGGGGGGCTGAGACCTGAAAGGTAACAAGGTGCCTACTTTGTACCTTTGCAAAACAGTTACAGTAACTCATCGGAATATTTTATCTTCATTTGATGACTTAGGAAAGAATAAAGGATGAGTAATACTATATCACTGCCTGCTGCTATTTGAATGGACAATATGAAATAATATCTTTAAAAAATATTTATGAAGTAGAATAAATTGCCTTCTGTATGGATTTTTCCTAAGCTTTCGTTATATTGAACTGCAGTCATTACATTTGGCGGGCATGGGCTATCATGTCTCTCTTTATTGTAAAGTGAATTCCATGATTGAGGAATCTTTAATATTCCCCTTCCTATTTATGTATCCGGGATCTGTGGTTGACATTCTTTGGTACATTACTCATAGAAATTCCCAGCAAGAGACAGAAAAAAAAAATAGATTCTTTCTACAATAGCAGTAAATCCAGGAAATGAAAATATGATGTATTGTCAGCATCCATTTTTGTCCAAGAATATAAACCAAAAGACCAAAGTAATTCGATTGTTCACTATCAAAGAAAAGAAAAGACGAGCTTTGTCCTGGGTAGCTATAAAACAGCAACAATAATAACAAAAACCAATCAGCCAGATTATTGTGCGTAAAGCACATCCTGAATGTTTTGGCTAACGCTACAGCCTCCCGAAAGCTACAAAGCTGAATTTAGATGTGGAATTGCCTGAAGGCGAGACAATAAAGTGAAAAGCAGCCGTGATTCTATCTTGGTTTGTCTGACACCCTACCTGTTTTCATTGTCCCTCTTTGTCACTACCCCTCACTTTCTGGAATTCATCCCTACAAAGATCATTTTGGGAAGCTTTTTCTGGATAACCATTCATTCAGCAAATGACCCATAAGAGCCATACCACCACCTTTTTGGACTGAAGAACTGTGGTTTTCCTCTAAATCAAGTGCCCATATGCTTCAGTGAAAGGCCCACTCATCCCTACTCCAAACGGTAAATCTTGATTAGTTTGAGTCAATCAATCAATTAGAAGGGTGGTTCTACCCTTCTAATTTGAAATGTGAATTCCCACCAATAGCATCCATGAGCCCAGATTTTCTTTTCTTTTCTTTTTTTTTTTAAGAGACAAAGTCTCACTTTTGTCACCCTCGGTAGAGTGCTGTGGCATCACACAGCTCACAGCAGCCTCCAGCTCTTGGGCTTAGGCGAGTCTCTTGCCTCAGCCTCTGGAGTAGCTGGGACTGCAGGCATCCGCCACAACCCTGGCTATTTTTTGTTGCAGTTTGGCCGGGGCTGGGTTTGAACCTGCCACCTTTGGTATATGGGGCCGGCACCCTACTCGCTGAGCCACAGGCGCTGCCCTGAGCCCAGATTTTCATGTAAGGAATTTATTTGGGAGATAGTTTCAGGAATCATTGTGAGAGAGTAGAAAAGTGAGCTAGTGAAGGAGGGAAGCCAGTGATGGATGAGTTAATGAAGAGGGGACTGCAGTGTACAACTGGGCTTCTATTCCACTGGGGACTTCCATGTGAGATTTGCTCTGTTATTTATTAATATCATGAAAGGTAGATATTGCCATATTAGACTAGTGGGCCATATCTGGGATTTTACATATGGAAATTTGTCTAAACTACTAAGAGCAATTCATCCAGCTTTTTTTTTTTTGAGACAGAGTCTCGGTTACCTTGGGTTGAGTGCGATGGCATCACAGCTCACAGCCTAAAACTCATGGGCTCAAGTGGTCCTCTTGCCTCAGCCTCCTGAGTAGCTGGGACTACAGGCACCTGCCACAATGCTCCAGTATTTTTTTCTATTTTAGTGGAGATGGGTCTCACTCTTGCTCAGACTAGTCTCAAACTCCTGAGCTCAATGGATCTTTCCTCCTTGGCCTCCCAGAGGGTTACCAGTACAGGCATGAGCTACCATGCCTGGCTCATTCAGGTATTTTTCTATACATTAAGTGCTATGTGATGTGGAAGAAAAATGGGTTCAGACCTCAGTTCTGCCACCTACCAGTACATGGCCTTGAATGAGTCATTGAGCTTTAATAAGCTTTATTTTCTTCTTCTGTTTTTTTTTTAAATGAAAAATACAGCTTTAGCCATCTACCTGAAAATGGTTTTTAGAATTAGAAATCATGATTATAAAGTATCAAGCATAGTGGCTGGGAAATGATAGGTATTACATAAGTGATGAGAGTTATTTTTATATTGCATACATTATGTATTTCTATTACTAAGTGTTGGCTTTTATGTGTGTAATTTAATTATATTATCTTTTTTTTTTACAAGATGTTTTCTCAGTCTTCTTTTTTCTTGTATAGGATGACCCCAGGCTAAAGTGTATTTTTTCTTCACTTTGATTTCATAAAATGTAATTTGACTGGACTAGATTAAAATTCCTAATCAGAGACCCTAAAATAAAAAATTAGATGCTTCTTCCTTCACTAGGCTTCCCAAAATGATTTTGTTAGAACATTTTTTAAGTTAACAACTTTTATAGATAAAAATTGTTAAAGAAAACAAATTCTTTAATGAATATACTGTTTATTTTTAACTCCAAAGGTGACATCTCTAAAAATAAAATATTTTCAACTGCAAAAAGGCACTCTGCCACCAACTCCTGCTTTTATGTATAAGCAAACTTGATTTTATCCCATCTTTTTCTTTTTTAACTCTTTTCCCTTCTAAGATTTTCTCTTAACCCCGAAGTAGATTTTATGAAAGTTAAGGGTCTGCTACATGATGAACAGTATTGTGAAGTAGCATTGAATATGTACTTTAGAAATAGCCAAACTCAGAACATTTCTTGTTATTTTATTGCCATTTTCTTTGTACAGGAGTGTGATAAACTAAAACATTAACAAAATTTTTTCTTTATCTTATTTCTTGTATAACTAATATATGAATTCATTCTATGTGAACAAAATAAAACAATGTTGAAAACATAAAAACCTCATCAATTCTCATTCCACACCTATCTGCAGACATAATAATAAAAGTTAGAATTAATTTAGAACTTCCTATGTGCCAGAGATTATACTAAGTCCTTTTGTGTTATTTAATTTTCATGCCCACCTTATGTAGTTGGTACTGTTTTTATTCCTGTTTTACAGATAAAGCAGGTGAGGCCCAGAGAAGTGAAGAAATTTTTCCAAGATTACAAGACTCATAAAAATGGTAGGGAGGCAATAAAAACTTGGTTATTCTTTCTAAGAAGAATGTGTTAGTTTGCAATCCCACCAACAGTGTATAAGTGTTCCCTTCTCTCCTCATCCATGTCAGCATCTGCTGCTTTGGGACTTTGTGATGTAGGCTATTCTTACTGGGGTTAGGTGATATCTCAAAGTGGTTTTGATTTTCATTTCTCTGATCATTAGGGATGATGAGCATTCCATGTGTTTGTTAGCCATTTGTCTGTCTTCTTGGGAGAAGGTTCTGTTCATGTCTCTTGCCTAATGATTAATTGGGTTGTTTGTTCTTTTCTTACTGATTAGCTTGAGTTGTTTGTAGATTCTAGTTATCAACCCTTTTCAGGTTCCATTTCCTTATTCTTGTTATTGCTGCAATTGCCAATGGAATCTTTTTCATAAAATATTTCCCTAGGCCAATATCATTAAGAGTTTTTCCCACGCTTTCTAGAGGTTTTATGATTTTGTATCTTAGATTTAATTCTTTTATCCATTGTGAGTTAATTTTTGTAAGTGACGAGAGGTAAGGGTCCAGGCAATCACAGGAGTCTTTTACATGTGGCTAACAAGTTCTCCCAGCACAATTTATTAAATACAGATTTTCTTCCCCCAGTGTATGCTTTTGTTTGGATACTTCACATCTTTGTTATTTACATGGATAGAGTTGAAGAACATTCTCCTTAGGAAAGTATCTGAAGAATGGAAAAGCAAACATCCCATGTACTCTGTACTAATTTGAAACTAGTAGATGAACAACCACAGGCCCACAGGAGAGAAAAACACAATTAAATTTGGGCGGGGGGTGGTGCCCATAGCACTGTGGGTAGGGTGCCAGCCACATACACCCAGGCTGGTGGGTTTGAACCCAGCCTGGGCCAGCTGAACAACAATGACAACTGCAGCAAAAAAATAGCCAGGCGTTGTGGCGGGCGCCTGTAGTCCAGCTACTTGGGACACTGAGGGAAGAGAATGTCTTAAGCCCAAGAGTTTGAGGTTGCTGTGAATTGTGATGCCACAACACTCTACCAAGGGTGACATAGTGAGACTCTGTCTCAAAAATAAAATAAAATAAAATAAATTTGAGATGGGGAAGGGAAAAAAAGGGGGAGGGGGTTCAGTAAGCTCCCACCTAATGGGTACAATGTAGGGGTATATGGCACACCTAGAACTTGGCCTTTATCTGAACAAATGCAAACAATGTAAACTAATCATATGTACCCTTATATTAACCCACAATAATTTTTTTTAAAACTTGGCCATTCTGATAGCAGAGCATGTGCTACTAAACACAATGCCCTTTTGCATTTGTGTGAATCCTCTCCATTCTGGTCCTAAATATAAGCCATCTTCTATTAAGCATATATATGGGTGTTTGTACTTCCTATTTTTGATCTATTAGGAGTAGGTGAGTGGTAAATGGCAAAAGATATGAGGCAAAAAATGGAGCTCTGAGATGGTTGCTGAAAGATGGAAAAATGAAAGAGTGAGCAGAGGAAGAAATGAATGACTGGGGTACAAATTAAAATGAAGAAAGGTGATTAAAGAATTAAATGTGTAAGTACCATGATAGTCATGAAAACAACAGAGCATGCAGTGAGGTGGTGACTCCGCACAGTTTCTCAAAGAGTCAGATACTGCAGAGAAAAGGATTTTGAGTGCTCCTCATGCCAAACAATGGTATCATGTAGTTGTTTTGTATACATTTTATAGACAAAGATTCCTAACTCTGCTATCAAATGGCCATTGAATTCTAGATATTCAACTGAACTGTACTATTTATGCCAATGATTCAGTAATTAAAACATTGTCCAGTGGAGTCCACAATATTCCCAAGAAAACATGGAGTAATATTCCCAAGAGGACAGTGTAGAGAACAAGGAGGGCACAGTTGTATTCCTTGGCTAATAGCAGCAGACGACATCCATGGCAATCACAGGAGTAATCTCTTCGTGAAACCTCATGTTCATTGTGTGTGCACGCCTGTGGGTTTTTAGAATGTACTCAATAAATATTGACTTTTACATTTAGAAAAAAAATCTAAGAATCAAGCTGTGATCGTAATCTATGACTGCCTTATCAACACCATTCCCCCTTTTTCAAACCTATCAAAATCCTAATTTTACTTCTACAAAATTGGGTCCAACACCAGAGGGGTAAACCATGATAAATCTAAACTATTATGACAGTCCTGCTCTCTCTTTGTTAGAGATTTGTTGAAGAGTGAGGGTGTGGCTCAGTGTGGCAAGGGAGGTGGAAAGAAAGTCTCCTGGAGAGTTTCATGGAAGCAAAGGTTAAAATCCACACAAAGAGAAAGCCCTTTTGCTCCGTCCTCTATCTCCTGCTTTGGATTTTCTCTTGGGAGGATGTGACATTTAGAGCAGGGCCATTATGAACAAGGAAGGTAAGAGACATGCTATTTGATGATACCATTGCACTGCTGAGCTAAACTAGAACCGCCTACCGAGAAACTTCATACAAAAACAATAAATGTCTTCGTGTTCGTTGTGTGTTCTGTGATTTACATTACCCAAAGAAAACATAACAAATGAAAAAGTGAATGAATAAGGGCGGCGCCTATGGCTCAAAGGAGTAGGGCGCTGGCCCCATATGCTGGAGGTGGCGGGTTCAAATCCAGCCCCGGCCAAAAACTGCAAAAAAAAAGTGAATGAATAAATGCTGATCTATATTCATAATAATATCTGAAATATTTATTGTATTTTGTCATTACTCATTATATACTAAGCACATAACATATTGATTGGCATTCAGTCATTATTAAAATTATTGAATAAGTAAGTCGCAAATGTAGATGAAAATACAAAAATCAAAATCTAGGATACATCTTACTGGACACACTTGGACGATCATTCCATAAAACAATGTATTATAATGCCTAAGATAAGTATCCAGAGATGTTGCAAATTGCCAAACACGTTTTTTATTTGGCTGGATATATGCTAAATTTAAGAAATGGAATGCAAATTAGCAGAGACTAAAAGCTTTTGCTGGCTCTAATGTAAGGTATTTTGGCAAGGGACAAACTCAATAGTGAGACTAGAATAAAGAATTCAGTGTAAATTGAAGAGACTGATCTAAAAATTCAGCTTACGTCATCTTTAAATATATCTCAATCATCCAGAAAACTATATGTAGCATTGTGAGGGAAGATGTTGATTTATTATTCCCATTTGCAAATGAAATTCTCCCACATGAGTGCCACTGAAATGCCCCCCGAAGCAGCCGAGCATGCCTCATCTTTCAGTCCTTCCTGCTTAGCTTCTCAGCGGATCGTTTTGAATAAGAATCGTACAAGAAGTCATTTAATACATGTAACAATTTTTATATTTACTGAAATTTTTGTCAGCTAATACATATAAGTAATACTTGCAATTACAAATTGCATGGGAATGAAGAAAACATTGAGTACAGAAGTTGACACATCTCAGACATACCTATCAACCATAATGGTCCGAAAGACCAAAAGGTGAGTAGTCACCTCATCTAGCTCATTGTCTACTTTTTCTTTTTACTTACATGCTCATCCTCTCTCATTCATTTCCTCCCATGGACTTCTAAAGATATCCCTTTCAGGTGTATCCAACCTTTTTCTTCTCTCTGCTACACATTGGATGAGGAACAGTTGTCTTGGGCTATACATTAAATACTCAAACACTAACAAAAGTTGATTAGCCAAAAACAAAAAGCACATTGATACTTTTTGTGATAGTCAACACCACAGATAAGCAAAGAACATTCTCACAAAATCAGCATGAGGCCCACAGGCTGAAGGTTGGAGGTTCCTGCTTTAAAATAAGAAAATAATCTCTCTTAACCTTACACCTCAATCCAGCAAATTTCAATACTCCCTTCTACCCCTCATCTCCAAATTTCTCAAGTTATGCATACTACCTGGAGGCAGATGCCGTCAGCACCCCACCCAGCTTCTCGGCACTCAGATTCCGGTATGGGCCAGTGGCCTCCTACTTTAAGCACCTGTGATACCCCACCTGGGGACATCTCTGCAGTCCAGTTCAAGGTACTCCAGAAGGGTTGGGAGGATTTCTGCCCCTGGGAACATCGCTCAGCCAATGAGTTGGAGGATAAATGTGTACTTACTAGTTCCTGAGTGAAGATGAGCCTAAATCTGAGGTGTATTCTATGTTGTCTCCCAGAGGTCCCCAGCAGGGCTGAACCCCAGTTGACCACAGCAACAATCTGTTCATTACCTCACACTTTATTCCCTTCCCTTCCCTTCCCTTCCCTCTCCATCCCTTCTCACTTCCTCTTACCGTTGCTTCTTTAGATTAGAGTCCAAATAAACCACTTCAGTTCAAACTTAAGTTCTTGTCTCAGGATCTGCTTCTGGGCAGGCTTAACCTAAGCATTTCATTACCTCTCATCACTCTCCAACCACTTCCATGTGGGTTCTGTTATAAAAAACCTCCTTGTCAATGTTTACATAGGGCATTTTCAACCTTCAGTCTGTCAGTGACATTACACAAATTAATTGCATTCACTTTCTGAAAGCATGCTCTTGATACCTTGACACAATGTACCACTGGTTTTCCTTTTACCTCTCCGCCTATTTCTTCCTGGTTTCCCTTATAGGCTCATCAAGTCTCTAACTGATCATTAAATGTTGAAGTCCCTCAAGACTTGACTCTGCAACTACTCCTCTTCCCAGTATAAGCAAGGAAATGACTCACAGGTTTCTATCTTCAACCCAAACCTTTGGTCTGAACTCCAGATCTGCATATCTGATTTACTTCATGGCTCTTCAATATCTTAAAGGAATCTCAAACTCACCAGGATCCAAAGGCAAATATGATTTTTTCCCTCCAATGCCCTGTACTATCATATTGGTCTCTATTTCAGGGAATGCTAATTAACAGTATTCATCCAGTTTTGAAAGGCTGAAACCTAGTAATCATTCTCAATTCATCCCTCTTTTTTACCACCATCCTCCAACACAATTAATCCATCATTAATTAAGTCTTTTTTATTTTTACCTCCTAAATATTTTTGAACCTGTCAACTTCTCTCTGTTCCCCAACTCCTGAACCTCTGAATACCTCCTAATTTGCTTTCCCACTTCCTCTCTGCTGCCGTCTGTGATCCATTCTCAACACTACAGTCAAAGCAGTATGATTATTTCTTCCCTCACCGCCATCTGCAGATTTTAAAAACTTCAAGGGCATCCCATTATTCATCGAATAGACACAAAATCTTTAATATATCCCCGAAAGATCCTTCCTGTCTTCCCTGAACCTCTTCTCCAGCTTCATCTGGTCCCAGACTTCCCCTCTATCTACCTGGTCTGACCATAGTAACTTTTCTTGCTCCTTCACACAAGCTCCTTGACATGAGGTCCTTTGTATGTCCTGGTTTTTTTCTTCTTAAGCACTGCCTCATTTCATTTGTTCCATACCTACTAATTTTTCAGATCTTGGCTAAATTTTTACTTCCCTAGGGACACCTCCCTTATCCAGCTAAATTTCAATCTAAGTTCTCCTCACCTGACAGCTCTCTCTTAAAGTACATTTACTACAGTTGAGATTCACAATCACTCATTCAATAAATGAATAACTGCATCAAAGGAGTAAGTGGAGACAAACTACATTCCCAAAGCTAAAAGAAACTGGTTTTCTCCTGTTGCGGGCTGAATTGTGCCCTTCTCCTCAATTCGTTCTTTGAAACTCTACCCCTAGGCCCTCAAACATGACTCTGAAGATTAGGGCCTTTAAGGGAGCAATTAAGTTAACATAGAGTCATAATCCAGTCTCACCAGTGTGCAAAAAGAAAAGTAGACTAGGACACAGGCAACACAAAGAGTGGGAAGACAACCACGTGCAAGCCGAGGAATGAGGCCTCTGAAGAGCTCAGCCCTTCCAACACCTTCATTTTGGACTTCTAGAGTTCATATCTATGAGAAAATCAATTGCTGTTGTTTAAGCCACCCAACCTGTGGTACTTTGCTAGGCAGCCCTAACAACCTAATACATCTTTGTTACCTCAACGGGTCAGCGTGCACTATCTTGGAATGCACCCCAAACTGTCTCATTTCTCAAAGAACTCTTCTCATATACTTTGCCAAACACAGTTTCTGACTCTGCCAGGATGTTCCCATCTGCTATAAATGAAGCAGTATTCATCACTGTCCTGTGTGTTCAGTGTGAAAGCCAATCTTTATAAATTGGAGGATGAAGTGACCTTGATGTTATGTGTGGTACCTTCACTCTATGGGTGGAGATCAATAGTAATGTGAAAGATAAACTCTCTTGGAAAGCATAAAGCAGTACTCTTTAAGGAAGCTGCCGGCAAGCTATTCATGACACCTTTGCTATTAGGAGAATTTATGGTTTCCTCTCTTTTTTTTAGAGCAAACAACAGTATTTCCTGTAAATCTTATAACCAAGAATTTTAATATTTCTACTCTTTCTACTGTTTTCTTTTTGCTTACAGATGTGTCAACTAGTAAAGTCTTACTTTTGAAATGTTAAAATAGATGCTTTAAGTGGAAAGATAGCATTAGAGGAAGGAGATTATGGTGTTTTCTGTGTGTTTATTTTTAAAGAATATTTTAGAGATATTTTAGAAAATATGTTGGTTATTAAGTGGTTAAGATGATAGTATTAATAGTAGGATAAACATCCTCCTGGAATATATTGTACCATTTCTGTGAGTAGTGCTATAAGTGGTTAATAATCTAACCTTAAAGCTAGCCATGTTCTCAAATCTGATTAATATTTCTCTGTCTTTTTCTTAATGCTCCATTAACTAGTGCAAAGTAAGTGGTCCTACTGCCAAAAGCTTTTTCTATTAAATGGAAAACACATTTACTTGTTTTGTGAATGAATTAAAGCCATATGGAATTTAGAGCAGAAGATTCTGACTTGCACATTTTGTTTGAGAGAAATTTAGAAAATATAGAGCCATTTGTACCCAACAGGACTCCCATATGCTTTCATATCTTAGAACAAAAGTGAAGAAACACACATTTCAACCTTTTCTCAACTATCACAATTTTCATGTGTTATGATTACAACAGGATTCCAAGCTGTACGTGATTAACAGCCATGAGATACGCTGAATATCAAAACTCCTGGGAGGAGGGGAATTCTCTGATAGGCTTTGTTCTGGTTCCATAAATATCTAATATTTTAGAAGTTTGAGTCCTGGTGGGGGGGGGGTTGGCTGCGTGGGCGGTTTAGGTGATGGATGGCTGTATCACTAGCCTGAAAGAAATCGTGTGCCTGCTCAATTCAATAGTCATGCTGGGCTGGGCACTGTGCCCACTCTAGGAATCCAAAGAAACAGAAATCGAATACTAAGTCTATAGCCACTAGGGGCACCCAGGTGTGCAGTAGGGAGGCCCTCACATGAGAGACTGCTTATTCCAGGACTGGCATAAAGAAGAGATTATGGTGGCTTCAGGAATGAAAAACGTTAAGGACTTCTGTCCTTTGAAGTATCCTTTCTTGCTCTCTAACTCTGTAACTATTTGTGGAACGCCTACTAAGAGTCAAGCACACACCAAATAGCTGAGCTGTGCCCACACATTATGATGCAGCATACACTGGGGCCCTCTCTCACCACTTGCTCCATGGAAGGCAAATTCCAAGGGCAAATTCCTTCAAAGATGTTCATAAACAGACATTAGCCCTTGGAATCTGCCACATCTCCAGAGGTACCACTCCCCATCCAACATGAAAATTTAAGATCCCCTTCATATCTTTTCCAAAGCCCAAGATATCAGTTCTCACTTGAGCATACATCAGGGTCTCCTGGGGGACTTGTTAAAACAGAGATTGCCAGGCTCTAGCTCCAGAGTTTCCAATTCAGCAGGTCTTGTGTACAACCCAAGAATTTACATTTCTAAAAGTTCCCAGGTGATGATAGTGTTGATCTGGGAACCACACTTTTAGAACCCCTGGTCCAGGACATAGACCGCCCCAAGCACACAGAGTCTCCCTTCCTCATACCCAGATACTACTCCAGGTCCTCTCAGCAATTTTGTTCTGAAGGTACCTCCCAAGTTTTATTACCCAAAATGCCCCGATCTAAAGGGAAAAGAGAAGTTATCATAAAGAGGAGGCCCTCTATCATTGTTTCATTGCTAGTTGAAAGATTTGTACCTCTATCTTAATAGACAGTTTATTGAACACTTACTATATGCTAAGCACTGTGTTAGAACTCTAAGTAATAACCATTAACATGTGCTAAATACTTACCTCTGGGCTAAGCACTAGTCACAGCAACTTAGATTATTTCCTTTGATCCTCACTATTGCTCATTTTATAGGTAAGGAAATAAGATATATGGAAGCTAACAATTTTCCCAGAGACAAATGGCATATCGCTAGTAAACAGTGGAGCCAAGGAAACGAAAGCTAGAAAATGTGAATTCTCAACCACTAGGACATAATACGTCTCATCATGTCTCTTTATATCTCTATCTATCTATAGGCATTATTAGCCCCCTCTGTGGGTGAGGCGATGGAAACGTAGGGATATTAACAACTTGCCCACGAGGTCAGGGAAGGATGAGGACGTAGGCTGGCTGACTCCTAAACACTTGCTTCTGGCATATACATAGGTCATTACAAAAGTTTTGGAATACACAAAAATCAAACAGCCTAAAATCCATGTGGACAGGAACAAATGAAACCCTCCCAGCAACACCGATAAGCCAAACAAGTTAAAACTTCATGCATGAACCAGAAAGGTGCTATCAACTGTGTTTCTTGGGAGTGAAATAGTGGACTGTAACATAGTCTGTCTTAAAGCCAGTGGATTATATTTGCTTCAGCAGATAGGAATAGTCATTGTCCCCTCAGTGCTCATTGTGTGTCCTTGGCCTGGCTTACGCCCCTCCCCAAAGTGACTGAAATGAAGGGGGATGACAGGTTTAGAGCCACCAGGGTTCATACCATGTGAACAATGAAGTACTTTTGTCAAAGGGTTGGAACAACTCCTCAGACAGATAGTTGGCTAGAATTTCCCCAAGTGCCAACAATTTTGCAGCAACCATTGGGGGATGGGTCCATTTAGTCTTGGGATATTAGTTCTAAATACTAAGATGGTTACTCTGTAAGTGATTTGCTGGACACACAGTTGGGTCTGTCAACATGCAGAGCATTCCTGAGAGCCCACTATGTAACTTACAGTAAAATCAGGTACTTCCCAACCCCTCCCTTCAGACTGAAATGCTCATTTCCCTACCTGCTAAAAAAGTTGATGACCAACAGATCACAGTTGAGTTTCCCTCAAGCCATTGCTATTTTTTTTTTTTTTTTTGTAGAGACAGAGTCTCACTTTATCACCCTTGGTAGAGTGCCGTGGTGTCACACAGCTCACAGCAACCTCCAACTCCTGGGCTCAGGCAATTCTCTTGCCTCAGCCTCCTGAGTAGCTGGGACTACAGGCGCCTGCCACAACGCCCGGCTATTTTTCTGTTTTGCAGTTTGGCCGAGGCCAGGTTTGAACCCGCCACCTTCGGTATATGGGTCCGGAGCCCTACTCGATGAACCACAGGCGCCGGCCCAAGCCATTGCTATTGGCTGAAGAGAACCACCTTATCCAAAGTTATGTTTACTTGGGTGGTAGGGGGGTAACCCCTATCCAATGAATGGTTGATGTAGGGGCATAGGCATACCTGGTTGTAATTCAGGGAATCTCCGTGAGGCCACTTCAGTTCTAGGGATCCTATGGTGATCAACTACCCTGGTTTTCCTAGGACTGAGGTGTTTGCCAACATGCAGGACTTTAAGTGCTAAAACTAGAATAGTCTCAGGCAAACTGGGACAAGTTAACCACCCCGGGATCCATTTGCTGTCTGGGGTCCAACTTCTCCTGCCAAGTCTGCCCCTTTCCCTTCCCTCACAGGTGTTGATTCCAAGACCAATCCAAGACTAATAAATATCCTGTATGCTCATTCCCACCTCAGTCTGTTTTCCAGTCTTTCTCTGAAACCCATCAGGTTGCCCCCCATACCTTTGACCCTGGCTTTTAGGGGAAATGCTGGAGGGTACTATCACCTCCCATAATTACTCCTCTTTCCCTTACCAGCGCAGTGACCTATAGAAAGTGTCTGGAAAGATGGTACCAAAGATGATGGACAAAAATTAAGCTGATTGGGGTCACCAAGAGTGCATTGAACTTACTCAGCAGCTTCAGTAGTTTAAATCCATTTGTCAGAGATGCACCCACGACATCTGGAACAGCAGAGTAAAGCTGACTTGGGCAATAATGAGCACTTCTAATTTTAATAATGTTTGTATTTAAAGAATTTCTTAAAAACTTTCTACTCCAAATTACTCTGATATCCTCTCTCTCTCCCCACTCCGTCCCCCACTTCTTTCTTTCCTTCTTTCCCTACTCACTTGCTTGCTCACTTGTTCTCTTGCTTTTGTCAGGGCTTCTGCCTTCACCAGAACTCTTAGCTAATAAAAATGTATTTGCCAAGCCTGACTCCCAAAAGTCGGATGCAACATTATTGAATTCTAAATTTTATATAACATGGGCTATAACCAAGGTGGAGATCCTTACCGAAAAGTTATTAGCTTTGGGTATAGAAAGCTCAACAGAAGCATAATAATTAAATTGGCTCCCTGTTTTTATTTTATTGAGAACACTAAGCTATATTGATCTTCTTTCAAACCTCATGCTGATTCATGCAGCTCCCCCCCCCCCCCGATCTTTTCTGAAGTGCTAATAGTAAAGGGAATAAACTTGAAAATTCTACCCCAGTGCACTAACGGAGTTTGGAAAATCCCAACACTTAAAACTTTAAAGTGCCTGGCTTGGGGTTCTGAATTCCTCCAAGTGAAAGAACTCAAGTGGGAGATGCTGATTCCTTAAATATCTGGTGGTTTTCCCAATAAAGGATGGAAAATCTAAGGAAACCAAGAGGAGTCAGTTTTTCAGGTGAAAAAGTTTTAGAGATATGTTACATAACAATATTAATAGAGTTAGCACAATTGAATTATACACTTAAAATGGCATAAAGGATAATTTTTAATGTTTTTCACTACAATTAAAAATAAAATAATTTTTAAAAATATATAAACAATAGAAATTTACTTCTGACAGTTCTGGAGGCTGGGAAATCCAAGATCAAGCCACCAGCAGATTCAATGTCTGGTGAGGGGTCATTTTCCGCTTCAAAGATGGTACCTTCTAATTGTGTATTCACATGGTGGAAAAAGGAAATTAAAATATATTTTTTAAAGCCATCAAGAAGGTCTATAGCCAGCATAGAGTACCAGATGACCTACTTACTGGTTTTGCTTGAAGCTCAGACCTGATTCTAGCAGGAGTCATGTATAGAAACTTCTAGTCCTGAATGGCTACCTACTCTCTGTAGACATTTCTCCTAGACCCACTCTTTTGCCCAATCCTCTGACTTTTATTCCCAAGCCATATGGCAATGGTTCTTGTTGAATTTTCATATCCCAGGACCACTCTGCCCCTCTGTACCTTACTGAATGTGTCTCCCCACTATTCTTGACCAGGCATTTACTTTGCACTGGATTCCCTTACAGAGATGTCCACTTGTACCCTGAGCCAAGAGCTACCAGCACCTCATGTATTGTTGCTTCCAGCTTCCTGGCCTTTAAGAAGGGGGCTTTCTGCCTGAAATGTCCCCTCTCCACACTCAGAAAGTTAGGTAGACCTTCTGTTTTAATCCCACAGCCCCATATGGCCCCTGGCCACATTGTCTTATAATTATCTTCTTACATTTTATCTGCTTACATTTCAATTTCTTCAGCCAATTGCCAGACTGTGAGCAATTTCAGGGCTGTGATCGTTGTGTGGTCGACTAGAAAGCTATTTTATTTTTGGTTTTATGGTAAGATAGATAGCTTCTTTTTAATTTCAGTTTTTGATAAACCTGATAAAAGCTACTTGATTCTAAGAAACAATTTGTTTAGAGAAAGATTTTGTTATTGAGTACATATCAATTTTAGAAAGCATTATTTTGATTTTATATGTCATAGAAGTATAAAAGTTATTAAATGCGTATTGATTGTCCCCATGAGAAAAAGTATAATAGTCTTTCAATATTTATCTGCTATGGAAAATTGATTTTTTAAAAGATAAAAGCTTTGGTGTTTGTGTAAATAAACAGGCTGTAGCATAAAATGATTTCTTTTCCTGTCAACATGCTTTATTCACTCTTCTTTTTATTTATGTCACTATTACCAAATTTACATCTCCAGATAAAAAAACCAAATTTACTTGCTGTCACCTCATTTTAGCTAATTGTTGACATGAAAGCTATCAATTTCAAAGAGATTTAGAGTTTAGTATTTCTAAGAATAGAGTATAAACTAGGTAAATCAGAGGATTTTTAAAAATCAAAGTTATATTTTTATGTGTAAAGTTATAATGATCTTGTAATGCACATGTAATGTTTTTAAAGATTTATATAAAACCAAATGGCTGCCCTGCCATTCTTTTCCCTTTCAGAGAAAAGCACTTTCTCCTCTTACAGCTGATTTTTTTTTTAACTATTCTATTTCTCCAAATAACATGTTTCTCTCAATAATTGCCACTTCTTGATATTTTAGATCAAGCATTATTAATTGACTTCCCACAGTGGAGAATGAGCATTTAACATTCTCCCCTTTTTTCAACATTCTTATATGTTAATTCCAGTTGGATGAATGTTGTCGTTACTTTATTATGGCTATGTGAATATTATTCGGGGATGAACTTTGTAGTGAAACGTGATTACTTTTCCTTTCATGCACTTTTGATTTTCCTGTGATTGATAATTGACTCATTTTTGCATAGGAATACCGCTTTTCCGTGTACAGGCAATCCCCACGTGTAGCAGCCCGTATACCCTATGGCCAGGAGGAGTGAGAGTTATAAGAAATACCTGTATGGCTCAATAATGGAACCCCTTGGTGGAAAGGGCGTGGAGAGGGATTTAGCTCTCCTAACAAGTATGAGAGCTGGCGAGATGAGAGCAGTGGTGAATTGGCAGTGTCTACACCTGTGGTGTTGAGAAACAAGAGATTACCCTTCTATTAGGTTGGAGGAGAAGGCAGTCAAGGAGCATGCGCATTCCATCACGGACTCACTTACTCTGACTCTGTCTCCTCTCCTGCCTGCAGAACGCCAGCACGGCGTCTCTCTGCTGAAGATTACCAAGCTCTGCTAAAGACTAAGATCTA
>CAUYRH010127093.1:0-10282 GCA_963574655.1 Perodicticus potto | reverse complement strand
AAAAAAAAAAAAAAAAGAAAAAAATAGCTGGGCATTGTGGTGGGTGCCTGTAGTCCCAGCTACTTGGGAGGTTGAGGCAAGAGAATTGCTTAAGCCCAAGAGCTTGAGGTTGCTGTGAGCTCTGAAACCAGGGCACTCTTGCCTAGGGCAATAGAGTGAGACTCTGTCTCATGAAAATAAAATCTTTTTTTTTTTTTATTTGCACCAGAATGTTTATTGCAGCCCAACTCACAACAGCCAAGACATGGAAACAGCCCAAGTGCCCATCGACCCACGAATGGACCAACAAATTGAGGTACTTGTACACCATGGAATACTATGCAGCCATAAAAAGGTGGAGACTTCACATCTCTTTTATGTTTACCTGGATGGAGCTGGAACATATTTTTCTTAGCAAAGAATCTCAAGAATGGAAGAAAAAGTATCCAATGTACTCAATACCACTATGAAATCAATATATAATCACCTACACACTCATATGAATGGAAAAACTATAGTCCAGGAAGTAGAAGGGAAGAGGAGAGACAGGGGAGGGGAGGGGGGATATGGGAGGAAGGTTAGGGTATTGGGGGGACCTCACCTAATGTACGTGATGCAATGGTACATTTCAAAACTATTAAGAAATGAGTATAATTGTGATGGATGTGTTACTTAGTTCAATGTGAGCATTTTGCATTGTATATCAAAGCAGTATCCTGAACCCCATAAAAGCATCAAGGTAGAAGGGTGGTGCCTGTGGTTCAAAGGGGTAGGGCACCGGCCCCATATGCTGGAGGTGGCAGGTTCAAACCCAGCCCCGGGCAAAAACTTTTCTAGGAGGGAGCTCTCCATTCAGGGGTAATTCTGTCCCAGTATACACAATTTCTCCATCTTTAATCATTTCATTCCACAGACCACAGAGCCCATCTCTTGTGAAAACAAGCTGTATATCTGTCTTCAACCATTTGGAGTCAAGTCGAGCCTGGGCAACCAAACAGAAAGATTCAGAGGTCATCTTTCCTCCAGGCTCTTCCCAGTTGTCAGGCCTGACACGCAGCGGCCCAGCCACCTAGCCCGGCAGCATGCGAACACAGCCTCCCGGGCACCGCTGGCTCAGACGGCCATGAAAATAAAATCTTAAGGCTCTCCTCTAGCTGCTGATTGACTGGACCCCCTCCTGGCCAAGGGGATCCCCCAAACTGAGTTGCTACCCATGAGAAACAAGGTCAGACATGCTTTATCATGTTCCCCTCCTTTCTTAGAGACATCCTTTGTGACTCACTAACAGGCCTAAGGCTATTATATAAGACTTCTGTACAGGTCCTCAATATACATAACAAACCACTTGAGTTTTGGGGTGTGTGTCTGGTAGTTTGTCTCTAATAGTTCCTAATCTTCTTTTTTTTCTTTTGTACAGAGTCTCACTATTTTTTTTTTTTTTTTTTTTTAGACACTTTATCGCCCTTGGTGGAGTGCCGTGGTGTCACACAGCTCACAGCAACCTCCAACTCCTGGTCTTAGGTGATTCTCTTGCCTCAGCCTCCTGAGTAGCTGGGACTACAGGCGCTCACCACAATGCCTGGCTATTTTTCTGTTTTTGCAGTTTGGCCAAGGCCGGGTTTGAACCCGCCACCTTCAGTATATGGGGCCGGTGCCCTACTCAATGAGCCATAGGCGCCGCCCAACAGTTGCTAATCTTAACTCAAGCACCTTTTTGCTGACTTCTGGTCTATTAGACAGAGCCTAACTCTTTCAGCCAATTGTCAGCTAAAGAATCTTTAAACCCATCTACAACCTGTAAACCCCCTCCCCCCAGTGTCCTGCCTTTTCGGGCCAAAGCAATGCATGCCTTTTACATATTGATTTGTGATTTTACCTATAATTCCTTCCCTCTTAAATGAATGAAAACAAACTGTAACCCCACCTCAATGAGTCCACTTTCTAAAAGCTTGCTTAAGACTTCTTGGGTGTGGCTTTGGGCTATGGTCCTCAAATTTGCCTCAAAGTAAAACTTTTAAAATTATTTTATGAAGTATGACTTCTTTTCTGTTGACAAACCAATTTCTGGAACTTCTTCATCTTGCAAAACTGAAATGCTGCATCCATTAAGCAAGGACTCCAGAATGAGTGAATTTTATTTTTTGTTTTATTTTTGAGACAGAGTGTTACTCTATCACACTGGGTAGAGTGCTGTGGTGTCATAGCTCGCAGCAACTTCAACCTCAAATTCCTGGGCTTGAGAGATCCTCTTGATTCAGTCTCCCAAGTAGCTGGGACTACAATGCCCCACTATTTTTTCTTTTTCTTTTTTTTTTTTTAGTAGAGATGTGGGGGGGGTGCTCTCTCTCTTGCTCAGGCTGGTCTTGAACTCCTGAGCTCAAGCAACCCACCTGCCTTGGCCTCCAAGAACGCTAGGATTACAGGCGTGGGCCACTACGCCCAGCAAATTTTATAATTGTATGGTATGTGAATGGTATCTCAATAAAGATGTTAAGAAAATAATTGTTTGGGCGGCGCCTGTGGCTCAGCGAGTAGGGCGCCGGCCCCATATACCGAGGGTGGCAGGTTCAAACCAGGCCCTGGCCAAACTGCAAAACAAAAAAATAGCCAGGTGTTGTGGCAGGTGCCTGTAGTCCCAGCTACTCAGGAGGCTGAGGCAAGAGAATCACCTAAGCCCAGGAGTTGGAGGTTGCTGTTAGCTATGTGATGCCACGGCACTATTTTGGGACCCAGTTCCCAATGCTACTTCTTCCAAAAATCTTATGCCTCTCCTCCACCATTTAGTCCTCCAGTCCTCCAGTTGTCAAATGGAGCACCTCTGTTGCTGCCACCCAGCCCCCCCCAATTGATGACACAGAGGTAGCACTGCAGACGGAATGATTGATGGCTGAAGCTTGCTCAGGCATTACAGCAAATTTATTTCTTCCACCAAGGCTTATATAGGCACATAACATAATCAACAAACACATGACTTAGTTTTATCATCCAATCAATAAACATATGACTTAAACCTGGCCCCAGGTACTGCCTGGTACTTACTTACAGGCCTATGGATAAATCAAACTGATAACCACTTAACATTATGTAAAACTATCCTTATGGGCTAAGGTTTAACTGGCTTTACTGATAACTACTTTACTAAAGTTATTTTATTTTATTATTTTTTTTGAGACAGAGCCTCAAGCTGTCACCCTGGATAGAGTGCAGTGGCATCACAGCTCATAGCAACCTCCAATTCCTGGGCTCAAGCAAGTCTCTTGCCTCCACCTCCCAAGTAGCTGGGACTACAGGCGCCCGCCACAACACTTGACAATTTTTTGTTTGCAGCCGTCATTGTTGTTTGGCAGCCCGGCTGGATTCGAACCCGCCAGCTCAGGTGTACGTGGCTGGCGCCTTAGCCTCTTTGAGCCACAGGTGCCGAGCCACTAAAGTTATTCTTATGCTAAGTAATCACAAAACAAGATTTTGGGGAAATAAGTGGTTTAAATGCCCAATCCTTTTACCGCCCATTTGGAGGCAGATAATCATCTTAAGGGAGTGGCCTGGAAAATCCCACCAGGATTTTTTTCCTTTCTAACTCACAAAAGACTTTAAACTTGCCTTCACAAAACGGGAGGCTGATTGACCTTACAAGGGCACAGATGACTGTGCCCCTACACACCTCCTTTGTACAAAGCTCCAGCCCTTCATGGTCAGTCTGGCCTTGAGACCAAGGTGCTGGCCTGCAGGAAGCCTGTGGTGGGGGGCATGGAGCCAGCTGGGAAGAAAGGCCTGACCCCTGGTTCTATTCGTTTTTTTTTTTTTTTTGAGATCGAGTCTCAAAAAGTCTTTTCAAAGAGTCTACTCCCTCCACGACTTCACTGTCCAGTTTTATCTCCCTTTCCTGATGCTCCGTATAGACTGTTTTACGTCTAGGCAAAATTCTAGGGTTAAGATTTCACAGCAGTGGGGTGAGAGGGGCAGATGGAGTTCAAGGAAATAAAAGGTGTTGAGAGTTCAGGGTTGTAGGAAGGGGGTCCAGGCTGGGAACTTGTTGCCAGGATGCCAAACTCCTGGAATCCCACCTGTGCCTTGGATACCCAGCAGCAAGATTTGAAGGAGACCTTTTTCCCCTCTTCCTGAACTGCGTAGCGCCCAGAGGCACCCAGGAGATCCTTTAGGAGCCCAGATTGCCTGGAATGGAGTGACAGCTCCTGGAGACAAACTCCTGTTCTCTTGCTTTGCCTTTCTAGGGCTGGCCCTTTAAACTTGAGACCATGATGTCACCATAGACAGCAAGGGATGGGAGGGGGACTGCAGGCCTGAGAATGGACTGCATTTCCCAGCAGACTCTGGTGAACCACACCCCTCCCAGCAGGCACCGACTCACTGCAGACTATTAACTAGTCCAGTGCTGGTTTTCCAAGGGAGTTTTGAAGTGTCTGGTCATCCTGGGTCCAGGTGGGGTTCCTATGGGGATAACCTGGGGAATAGACTACCCAAGACCAAATCCGTGGGCTTGCTAGGCCTCTTTTCCTGCCAGTGTTCTAGCATCACCCCCGGTTTCCTGGTGCAAACTCCTGAGTCCTTGTCTTTCCCCATAGCGTCTCCCTTCCAGAGTCCAGGGGTCCAGTCACCAGCTAAAGCCCATCCAATTCTGTTCTCTGGCTTCAAAAGCTTCAATCTTTGCCCGGAGTCCTCCTCTAAGGTTTACCCCTTTGGTCTGGTAGAGCCCTTTAAAGGGTGAGGGGACTACAACTCCCAGCGGCCCCGGGTCCTTCCTGACGCAGCCACCCCCCACCCCCCAGCCCGCGGGGAGGTGCGGGCCGGGCGGGGGGAGGTGACTTGATGTCATCCTGAGCTGCTGGGCGGCGGGCGCCGGTGCGCACCGAGCCGTGGCTCCTACTGCGCTGCACCGCGCTAGGTCGGACTCCCTGGACTTCAGCGGAGGTCCGCTTGCTGCTCGGGCCAGCGTAAGCCCGCCATTTGCTCGGTCCCGACCCGGGACTGAGCTGGGGGCATGCTCCAGCCCCCCCGGAGCCCGGGAAGGAACCCAGGAGCGCCGCCGCCCAGTCCCAGCGCCCAGAGCGGAACTGCTGCAAAGGAGCCCTGAACCGCCGCCCCCGACCTACGGGCAGCCTCAGAGGATCGGCGACTAAAGTCTGGATTTCTGAGAAGTGAGTGTTTCCCCCACCCCATGAGGTTTGGGGGACCAGGAAGGAGGAGCTCAGGTGGGGGAGGGTGCCAGGTTCTAGGAGGGGACTGGCAGGGGGATGCGGCCTCCGTTCTTGGGGGAGTCCACGGTGGCAGGCATTAGTGGAGCAGGGTTTCATTCTGTAAAGGGCTAGGGATGAGGAAGGGGTTCCCATTCTGAGTAGGAGCTGGCTTGGCGGATAGGCCCTACTCTGGGAGCGTTTTTGGAGCCTGGGGCCCTTCAGTCTGGGATAAGGGAGGGAAATACCTATGATGGAAAGGGGCTGCACCCCTGTTTTAGGGTCCAGGCAAGGACAGGAGGAAAAGAAGACATTGACACTTAGCTGTAGCCCCATGGGCTGTCTCTCCTGAAAGAACTGACTGGCTCTTTCTCTTTCTTTCTACCCTGACTTCATTTTCAAAAAGCCAGGGTGAAACCCTAACTGGACTCTCCTATACCCTCAAGAAGGAGGCCTGAGCCATCTTCTTTTCTACCCTGCCTACCCCCCAGGACTGGGCACTTGCTAAAGGCCCTGGAGGGGGGGGCCCAGGACTGTGGTGTGGCCCCCCCCACTCCAACATGATGGACCCGAGTTAGTCTGCCCAGCCTCAACCAGCATCCTTCAGGCCCAGAGAGAACCCCAGAGGCTCTGAAAGCTTGACCTGCCGCCTGTCCGCAATGGAGACGAAGCTGCCCCCTGCGAGCACCCCCACAAGCCCCTCCTCCCCAGGGCTGTCGCCTGTGCCCCCGCCTGACAAGGTGGATGGCTTCTCCCGCCGGTCCCTCCGCAGGGCCCGTCCCCGGCGCTCTCACAGTTCTTCTCAGTTCCGCTATCAGAGTAACCAGCAAGAGCTTACGCCACTTCCCCTGCTCAAAGGTGAGCTAGCTGCTGGCTGCCAGGGTACCTGAACCCTAGAGGGAAGGGGCAAGGCCAGTTGTAAGAAGCAGCTGACCCCCAGCCCTCTCTGCTGACGCATGGTCTGACTGGCCTATCATCCCTGGAGGTGGGGCATCTGAAGGTGGCACCACCCTGGAGGGGGGGGCAGACTAGGACCAAGGGTGGGGCCCACAGCCTGGGTTCCAGGAGGCTATTATCAGCCTAGCCAGCTGCTGGGGTCCTGGAGTAGCTGCTTGGTGTGGCTCCCTATGATCACCATGTGGCCCCTATCCTCTCCCCTGGGCCATAGGGCCACCGGGCCAGAGGGCCCCTTAGAGATCCTTGGCTTTGAGCCCCTCCTCACTTCTGGCTCTTAGCATAGGGTGTCACCTATGTGGAGGTAGTGGCTATGAGGAGGTAGTGGCTGTTTGTGGCACCTGTGGAACCCACATGTCTAGGGTTTGCGATCTCGCTTTATAGTCAGGCCATCATAACTCTCTGAGGCTGAATAAAGAGGAAGAGAGGTGCCCCCCTAACTCCTAGGAATAGAGATCGCACAGAGCTCAGCAGAGGTGGCCTTAGGGATTAGGAGGGTCCACTCCTGCCCAGAGCTGTGGCAGCTGTGGCCCAGACTCAGCTCCCTCCCTTCCTTCTCAGATGTCCCGGCCTCTGAGCTACATGAGCTGCTGAGCCGGAAGCTGGCCCAATGTGGGGTGATGTTTGACTTCTTGGACTGTGTGGCTGACCTAAAGGGGAAAGAGGTGAAGCGGGCAGCACTCAATGAGCTGGTGGAATGTGTGGGGAGCACCCGGGGTGTCCTCATTGAGCCTGTCTACCCAGACATCATCCGCATGGTAAGTACCTAGCACTCAGTCTCTGAGGGAAGGCTTAGGGGGCACGTGAACCCTGCTGATTCACCCACAGGACTGTGTACAAAATAACCCTATACTTTTCACTCTTTGGTTTCGCCTCATGGTCCACGTCTCAGGTCTGTCCCTCATCCCTTACCCCTTACTCTGCTTTGTTGCTGCCTGGTACCCCCTCAGTACCTTCTGATCTGTCCCACCTCCACACCTTTGCCTATACTTGTCCAAGGCCTGGAGTGCCCTTCCCCCACACTCCTTACCTTCTGTGGCCTGGCTCAGGTGCTGCCTCTTCCGGGAAGCCACTGTCAGCACCCAACCTAGAAATCTCCCTTTTTCTGCCCCAAATGCCTGTAGACGTCACTGTTTTTGACTTTGTCTTTCCCACTGGATTGTAACTGCCTAGAAGCTGGGGATGGTCTTGTCTACCCTTGGGTCCCCAGCACTTGGCCCAGGGCTAGCACAAACTAGGTATCAGGGATGATGGACTAGGGAATGAATTGCTTGCTGGGGCAGGTGCTGAGATTGATCCATTAGAACTTTGAATGAGGGATTCCCTGGCTTCTGCCTTTAAAGGCTCTTTTTTTTTTTTGAGACAGAGCCTCAAGCTGTCGCCCTGGGCAGAATGCCATGGCATCACAGCTCACAGCAACTTCCAGCTCCTGGGTTCAAGTGATTCTCCTGCCTCTGTCTCCCAAGTAGCTGGGACTACAGGCGCCCGCCACAACACCCAGCTATTTTTTGGTTGCAGGGTTGCAGCCGTCATTGTTTGGCGGGCCCAGGCTGGATTTGAACCCACCAGCTCATGTGTACATGGCCGGCGCCTTAGCCACTTGAGCCACAGGCACCGAGCCTTTTTTTTTTTTTTTTCATGAGACAGTCTCACATTGTTACCCTTGGTAGAGTGCTGTGGCATCATAGCTCACAGCAACCTCAAACTCTTGGGCTCAAGTGATTGTCTTGCCTCAGCCTCCCTAATAGCTGGGACTTCTGGTGCCTGCCACAATGCCCAGCTGTTTTTTTTTTTTTTTAAGACAGTCTTACTATGTCACCCTCGGTAGAGAGCTCTGGCATCACAGCTCATAGCAACCTCAAACTCTTGGGCTTAAGTGATTCTCTTGCCTCAGCCTCCCAGGTAGCTGGGATTACAGGCGCTTGCCACATTGCCTGGCTATTTTTTGTTGCAGTTGTTATTGTTGTTTAGCTGGCCCAGGCCAGGTTCAAACCTGCCAACCTCAATGTATGTGGCTGGCGCCGAGCTTGCTAACCTATTTTTTATTTTTGTTTAGCCTGCCGGGGCGGGTTCAAACCCACCAGCCCCAGAGCATGTGGCTGACGCCCTAAGCACTGAGCTACAGGTACCCTAAGGGCTCTTCCTTAAAGAATGCTAACTCTGCTCCTCAGATCTCAGTGAATATCTTCCGGACCTTGCCACCCAGTGAGAACCCTGAATTTGACCCTGAAGAGGACGAGCCCAACCTTGAACCTTCATGGCCACATCTGCAGGTCTGATGGTTGGAGATCCATGTTTTGAAAGAGATCTGAGAAAGGGGAGGGTCTCCTTAGCCCTTAGACTGTTAACTGAGGGCCACAGGGTGGGGTAAGTGGATAAGGCTGTTACTGAACCCATCTTTTTATCTGTCTCCCTCCCCTAGCTGGTATATGAGTTTTTTCTGCGTTTCTTGGAGAGCCCAGACTTCCAGCCCTCCGTGGCCAAGAGATATGTGGATCAAAAGTTTGTCCTGATGGTGAAGTGGGGAGCTTAGGCTGGGTGGTAATATAAGGCAGGGGCAGGCTCCCTGAGGGGCTTGGGATAGGATGGAAACAACCTGGGATTGACCTCTTACCTGACCCCTGCCCCTGGGTCCTACAGCTTCTGGAGCTGTTTGATAGCGAGGACCCCAGGGAGCGTGAGTACCTCAAGACTATCCTGCACCGGGTCTATGGCAAGTTCCTGGGTCTCCGGGCCTATATCCGCAAACAGTGCAATCACATCTTCCTCCGGTGAGTGGCTGCTGCCTGCCCAGCAGGGACCTGGGGGGAGAGAAAGCTGTTGTGGAGAAGACTGAGGCAAAGGCTCCTAGGAGCCTTTGTGGAGCTCTGGTTTACCATGTTCTGTCTTGGTAACATACAACATAGATTGATTATCCAAAGCCTATGATGTCAGCAGAGAGTGGGTATTTATTTCCATTTTACAGTTGAGAAAATTGAGGCCAAGAGAGATGAAGTGGTTTGCAGAGACTAGGTCAGTACAGGGAGCCTATGACTTAGGGCCTAAATCTTCTGGACCTTTATTGCACTGGGCCAAAGAGAGATTTGTGCAAATATGTATTGAGCACCAGTGCCCACTTGGCCTCTGGGGCTCACATGGCCTTGTAGTTGAGACCAAGGCTGTGGAGTTTGGTTCCAATATTTGGGTAGACAGGGGCAAATTACTTACGCTACATCCTAGTTTTCTTTCTTTTTTTGGTTGAGACAAAGTCTCAAGCTGTTACTCTGGATAGAGTGTTGTGGTGTCTTAGCTCATAGGAACCTCCAACTCTTGAGCTCAAGTGATCCTCTTTTTTTTTAAGACAGAGTCTCAAGCTGTTGCCCTGGATAGAGTGCATGGCATCACAGCTCACAGCAACCTCAAACTCTTGGGCTTAAGCAATTCTCTTGCCTCAGCCTCCCAAGTAGCTGGGACTACAGGTTCCTTCTACAATACTCGGCCATTTGTTGTTGTTGTTGTTGTTGTTGCAGTTGTCATTGTTTTAGCTGGCCCAACCGGGTTTGGACCCACCAGCCTGGGTATATGTGGCCAGCGCCCTACCCACTGAACTACGGGCATTGCCCTCAAGCAATCTTCTTGCCTCAGTTTTTCTATTTTTAGTAGAGACATCGTCTCTCTTTTGCTCATGCTAGTCTCAAACTCCTAAGCTCAAGCAATCCACCTGCCTTGGCCCCCCAGAGTGCTAGGAATATAGGCATGAGCCACTGATCCCGGCCCTAGTTTCCTCATTTTGAAAAGGGGTGTGCTACCAGTACTAACTCAGGAGGTATCATCAAGGTGAAATGAAGTATTGCCTCCAAAACATTTAGTTTAGCTCCTAGACTGAGGCTGGGACTCTGAAACATTAGAGCAGCATTTCTCAACCTGTGGGTCACGACCCCTTTGTAACAATGAAAATACATCCTGCATATCAGATATTTACATTATGATTCATAACAGTAGCAAAATTACAGTTATGAAGTAGCAACAAAAATAATTTTATGGGCTCGGCGCCTGTGGCTCAACGGGCTAAGGCGCCAGCCACGTACACCTGAGCTGGCGGGTTCGAATCCAGCCTTGACCCGCCAATCAACAATGACGACTGCAACCAAAAAATGGCCGGGCGTTGTGGCGGACGC
>CAUYRH010127092.1:0-17885 GCA_963574655.1 Perodicticus potto | reverse complement strand
GCCCTTAAATTTTATATCTGTGGTGTAGGGGCTGCATAAGTAACAGTTAATGCTTTGGTTTACACGTGGGATCTCAAGCCTACCAGAGGATGTCCTTGGTGAGGATTTTGAAAATTTGATCTTTGCAAGAGTTGATTGGATTGCTTAAAATTTCCAGGAGCCTGAGGAGTACAGAAATAATTGCCTTTGAATGGCCCATAACAATACATTTATGACAATGGATATGAATAAATGTTAATATGTTAGAAAAAAAATTGAGTCAACAAACTGCTTTGGAATCATCAGTGGCAATCCATAAAACCAACTTGGACCCCCCATTTCCTATGCCTAGGTCAATTTCTTGTGAATTTCCTAGGCCTCAATTCCATGAATGGACTGTATCCATTCATTGATACACTCATTCACCTTGCCCCGGCGGAAGGGACTGTATTCATTGGTTTCCTGGCCAAGGAACCCATACACCTATATATACCCCAAGACTAAAGGCCTAAAGGAGGAGACGAGGAAAGACCGGGAGAGAAACGGAGAGAGCTTCTCTCTCCCCACTTGAATTCTATCCCTCTACCAGGAGCTTCAGTGTTTTCTGTATTCTTTTCTGTAAACAAATTCTGTCTTACCACTGGGGGGTGGGGGTGGGGAATAATGTAATGAAGAATAATAAAATACATGTATTTAAAAAAAAAAAAAAAACCAATCTCTCAGTTTCTACCCCCAAACCTGCTCTACCATACATTAACCATCCTTACGTCCACTTAAGGATGTTCCTTAAATAGAAGATCCATCCTTCCTGTTGCTCAGACCAAAACATCTGGAGTCATTCTTGATTTCTCTCCCCATTTCTAGTCTAAGTGCACTTCATCTTCCACACATACCCAGAATGTAAAGATTTCTTCATTTCCTCCACTGCTACCAGTCCAAGCCACATTTGTAGCATAGATTACTTTAATAACTTCCTATCTCTCCACTTGTACCCTTGATCCTGTACAGCCTATTCTTAACATTGAAGCATTTAAGCATCCTTTTAACATTTAATTAGATGTTATCTCTCTCCTCTGTTCAAAATCCTACAATGGCTACTCATCTTATTCAGAGGAAAACAAACTATGCATCCCCATTTTTACCCAGGACAGCATCAACATCATTTTTTAAAAACCTTTCATAAGCACACAAAATGAAGCCTAAAAAAGTGATTCCTAAAACTAGTCTTCAAACTAGTTCTATGAATAAATATTAACTAATCCATACTGTCTCATGACAGCACAGTGCATTTTTATAAATATCCTTGTCTATTTATTTTAACATGATGTTCTTTTTCCTATTTTTTGTTTTGTTGTAAAATGTTTTGCTTTTAATGGTAATGGTAACTGTTTTGGTTTTTTTTAAAAAAAGGGTCTTGCTTTGTTGCCCACATTGGAGTACAGTGGCATGATCATAGCTTACTATAACCTCAAACTCCTATACTCAAACAATTCTATTCTTCTGCCTCAGTATCCTATTAGTGGGACTATCAGCATGTTGTACGACACCAGCTAAGTTTTAAATTATTTTGTAGAGATGGGGTTGTGCAATGTTGCCCAGGCTTATCTTGAACTCCTGGCCTCAGGTGATCCTCCTGCCTTAGCTTCCCGAAACACTAGGATTACAGATGTGAGCCATTGGACCTAGCCCAATAGTAGGTTTTTAAAACATTTTATTACTTGAAAAGTAAAAATGTCAAGAACTATGTTTTAAAGGCTTCTTCTCTATTTTCTCCCTCCATTCCTTACACTCTTCCTTTGCTGAACTAAAAAAACATTTTCATAGGTATATGAAATTGAAAAGTCTGGGAAGTAACTAACCAGAGGATTTAACAAGCATGTACCTATACTAATAGCTCACTAAAGCATAGAGAGAGGAAACTATATTGACTATAGTCCCACACCTCTTCTCAGCTCTGTCACCCGTGAGTATGTGACATTCAATTCTTAGCATCTCTGACACTCTATTTCCTCATCTATAAAGGAGGGATAATAACAATACTAATTTCTTAGAAGTATGAAAATTAAATGAGATGAAAATATATTAATATCTAATAGGTACCTATGTGTTTAGTTAACGCAACACTACACGGTAATATAATATGGGGAGAAGTGGTTAGGAAGGAGGTCAGAGGGAGTAGACAAAACCAATACAGAAAAGTATTTTATTCACTGACATTATTCAGAACTAATTTGAGTTTTTTTAGTGGGGGTGTTAAATGTTTAGAATAAGACTTGATGGGAAAAATAGTCTGAGCACTTAAAAAAATCTTATTGGAGAACAACATATTCATAAAATATACACAACCAAGGGGGATTATTTAGAAAAGAAAAATATCACTTACCTTTTTTGAATTTATGTATAGGCAGTTTCTTAAGTTGATCTTTACGAAGTCTATTTCTTCTAGCTCTATGTCTGTCCTGGACAAATTTAGTGATCTAAAAATAAAAGAGAGAAAAAAAGAGTCAGATGTTAAACATGAAAATAGAAAGTGGCCATTAAAATAATGAATCTTTTAAGTTTCTGGATACCTGCTACAAGTCAATACAATTTATTTAAAATCTAATCACAATATTATAAATTAAGGGATTAAATTCCATTAGCAATTAGTTAACTCATAAATTATCCTTTGAAAAAAAAATTTTGGGGGTGGGGGGGGAGACAGAGTCTGTCCTCAGTAGAGTGCCATGGAATGACACAGCTCATAGTAACCTCCAACTCCTGGGCTTAGGCAATTCTTTTGCCTCCTGAGTAGCTGAGACTACAGGCACTTGCCACAACACCCAGCTATTTTTTTGTTGCAGTTTGGCCAGGGCCAGGTTTGAACCCGCCACCCTCAGTATATGGGGCCAGCACCCTACCCACTGAGCTACAGGCACCACCCTATCCTTTGAATTTTTTATTCATTGACCTGAATTATCTTTAACTTACTGATAGAGACAATATAAATAACACATAAGGGTTTGCTTGCAAAAATATAAACAATAGAAAATGAGTTACAAAGGCTTCAATAGGTCAAAAAGAACAGGATGGTTGAGATTCTTGTATGTTAAAATTATTCTTACGCTAATAAAATTATCAAACATACACTTAGTAGTTACTGCAATTTTAGTCCTAAAAACACAAGAGGCAGAGCTAAGATATTAATAGAACAATTCCACTACGAATATTCAAATATGCCAAATAAAATATAAAAAATATTTTTAACTATAAATTGCTGTGCTCATAAGAATAAAAGGGAAATCATGGGATCATAAGCAAATACCAAAAGCCTCACCCAAAAAAGAAAAATTTGACAAATTCGACTATATCAAAGGTAAGAATTTCTGTCCTCAAAAGGTACTGTTTAAAAATAAAAGACAAGCCACAGACTAGGAGAACATATTTGCAAATTGCATACATGATAATAGATTAGTATCCCGAGATATAAAGAACTCTCAAAATGCAATATTAGGAAAACAAGTACCCTACAGGAAAAAAAAAAAGTGAACAAAATATTTGAAGACACTTCACCATATAAGGTATATGAACAGCAAATAAGCACTTTAAGGGATGCTCAACATCAGTAGTCAAAAGAAAAGCAAAAATTCAAATTGCAAATACTACTACTACACATCTGTTAGAATGATTAAAATTTAAAAGACTGACTACACTAAGCGTTGGCATGGAAGTGAGTATTCTCTCACAGTGGGACAAGAAAATGGTACAAACACCTTAGAAAAGAGTTTGGCAATTTATTATAAATTTAAACACACACTTTTCATACGACCCAATCTCCCCAATCATATTTATACGTCCTCAGTACAAATAAAAGTATTACATATTTCCATGCCACAACTTGTATACAAATGTTCATGTCAACTTTATTTGTAATAGCCTAAAACTAGAAACAACCCAAATGTCCATCAACAGGTTAATGGATAAATAAACTGTGGTACAGTCACACAATGGACTACTACCCCCCTGCAATAAAAAGGAATGAATAATTAATACATTCAGTAACACGTATGAATCTCAAAATCGTTGTGCTGAGAAAAGGAAGACAGACACAAAAAAGTATATAATTTATGACACATTTATATGAAGGTGTAGAAAATACACAGTAATCTATAGTGATCAAAATTAGATTTGTGGTTGCCTAATGATGGAGGAAGGAGGACATGAAAAAAAATTGGAAGGGGTGTGAGGGAGGGTATATCAAAGAGCATTAGGAAAATTTGGGGGGTAATCAATATTCCATTATCTTGATTGTGGTGGTTATATCTATATCAAAACTTACCAAAGTATACAATTTGAATATGCGTAATTTATATGTCAATCAAATCTCAATGAATTTTTTAAGTTTAACAGTAACCACTAAAAAACCCCCAAAAATACAACATAAGCTTTGAAATCAATAGGAGACAGGGAGAGAAAGTAAAAGTTAAATAATCCAAATTTACATGGCAGAAAAAACAGAATAAAAAGTAAACAAAAGAAACTAATCTAAATATACGTGATCACAACAAATGGAAAGGAATTAAATTCACCAGTGTTTTAAAGGAGTATATCATACTATATAAGAAAAATATTCGGGCTCGGTGCCTGTGGCTCAAGTGGCTAAGGCGCCAGCCACATACACCTGAGCTGGCGGGTTCGAATCCAGCCCGGGTCCGCCAAACAACAATAATGGCTGCAACCAAAAAAAAAAAAAAAAAAAATAGCTGGGTGTTGTTGGTGGGTGCCTGTAGTCCCAGCTATGTGGGAGGCGGAGGCAGGAAAATCGCTTGAGCCCAGGAGTTGGAGGTTGCTATGAGCTGGGTTGCCACAGCACTCTACCCAGGGCGACAGCTTGAGTCTCTGCCTCAGACAAAAAAAAAAAAAAAGGAAAAAATTCAAACCATATACTATTTATAAGGAAGAAGATTAAAAATGAATAATGACATAGATGACAAAAATAAAACCAAAAAATAAAGAGCGAGGTAAAGATACACCATGAAAATACTAAACAAACAAAAAAATGCTGACACATCAAGTAAAATATAATTTAAAACAAAAAGCAATATTAGGAGAGAGAATTATGCAATGATAAAAAGGACTTCACCTCAAAAATAACAAATTTATGGGAGAAAGATACAAATTCACAAACTCAACAAGTTATAGTTCAAGCAGACAAAAATTTTTGGAGACTATAGATTCATGCTATTCAACATGGTAGCCCCCAGGTACATGTGACCTGGATACGGCTAGTCTGAATGGAGATGCACTGTAAGTGCAAAATACAGAACAGATTACAGAGATTTAATATGAAAAGAATGTAAAACTATCATTTACAATTATTTATCTTAACTAGATGTTGAAATCCATTTTAGACTTACTAGATAAATAAATATAGTATCAAAATTAATCTCACAAGTTTCTTTTTATCTTTTTAAAACTTTGGCTACCAGAAAATTTTAAATTACACTAAAATGTGACTCACAATATTGTTCTAAGTGGAATCAGTATTTTCCTTTGTGACTAGCTTATTTCAGTCAGTCAGCATAATGTCTTCAAGTTTCACGTTGCATATGTCAGAATTTCCTTCCTTTATAGTGCTGTTTTGTAGTATGTACATATCACAGTTCATTTACCCATTCATCTGTTAATGTACACTTGAGTTGCTTCCATCTATGGCTATTATGAATAATGCTACTAATGACCACTGTTGTACAAATACCTGTTCGTGTCTTTGCTTTGAATTCATTTTGGCATATACCTGCATGTGGAACTGCTAGATCATATGATAATTCTATGTTTTAATCTTTGAAGAATTGCCATACTGCTGTCTACAGTGGCTGCTCCATTTTACATTCCTACCAAGAGTGCTCATGGGATTGCCTAGGTTTTTTTTTGTTTGTTTCTTTTCTTTTCTTTTCTTTTTTGAGACAGAGTTTTACTTTGTTGCCCTGGGTAAAGTACTGTAAAGTCATAGCTCACAGCAACCTCAAACTCCTGGGCTCAAGCAATTCACTTGCCTCAGCCTCCCTAGTAGCTGAAACTATAAGCGTCCACCACAACGTCTGGCATTTTTTTTTTTTTTTTTTTTTTTTAGAGATGAGAGTCTCACTCTTGCTCAGGCTGGTCTTGAACACGTGAGCTCAACCTATAAGCTCAGCCTCCCAGGGTGCTAGGATTATAGGCGTGAGCCACTGAACCTGGCCAGGATTGCCTAGTTTTTTTTTTTTGAGACAGAGCCTCAAGCTGTCACTCTGGATAGAGTGCCGTGGCATCGCAGCTCACAGCAACCACCAACTCCTGGGCTCAAGCGAGTCTCTTACCTCCGCCTCCCAAGTAGCTGGGACTACAGGCGCCTGCCACAACGCCCGGCCATTTTTTGGTTGCAGCCGTCATTGTTGTTTGGCGGCCCGGGCTGGATTCGAACCCGCCAGCTCAGGTGTATGTGGCTGGCGCCTTAGCCTGTTGAGCCACAGGCGCTGAGCTGGGATTGCCTAGTTTTAATGTCAAGATTATTCTGGCCTCATAAAACTAAAACTTTCTCTTATATGCATATTCAGATTGCTAATATTCTAAGATTTTTGTAACTGCTCCAACTATAAGATTACTCTATTAGAAAATTTAATAATTGAAAAATGTAAAGACAAAATCTACACCTCATAATCAGATAGGATTTATCCCAGGAATACAAAGATTTTTTTAATTTACAAAACAAATTAATGTAACCCAATATAATGAACATGGTCAGAGAGAGAAAAACCAAAGATCATTACAAGAGTTAGAAGGCATATATTAGTAATTCAGTACCCATTTAAAAAAAAATAAGCAAATAAAAATCTGGTTGCAATCCTTATACTGCTTGTTTTTCTTGTTTTACCAGAAAACATAACACAATGTTAAATAGGAAGTACAAGAGATATCCATTTTCTATTTTTGAATTCTACTACAGTATTTCACCACTTAATAATGTTTATTCTAAGTTGTTTAGTCTATAGTCTTTATAGCTTAAGGATATTTACTTCTCTTAGTTTGCCAAGAGCATTTTTTGTTTATTGTTTGGTTTTCTAATTTATTCTAAATTTCCTTGCTTCTACATTGAAAACCTAAGAAAATCAAAAACTACAAATTAAACAAATGTATGGATATATAATCATTATAGTAAATATAAAGACAAATAATATCCAGTGCCCAGATCTTGGTTTGTAAATGCAATTGTCTAATAAAAGGAACCAGCGCTCCTTGAAAAAATGTCTGATTCTAGAGCTAGGACAAGAAAAATAAATGATGAGTCTGAAGCACTTTAAAGTATCAAACAGTAGCAAAAAAATGCTTAAATACAAAAGGATAGGGTCAAGTCAAAGGGAAAAAAAGATGTAGCCTGACAGAGTTCCCATTGGTCAAAGTTCATATGATTTAAGATACAAAAATAAGATAGTATTGGATTATAACCCAAGTATAAAGTAAATATACACAAGTGCATACTAATATAGATGACTAATAAATAAATGCTCAGAAGAGAAAAAAAATCTTCCTTATAGAAGAATTTTAAATAATAGATGTATAGAATACATACACCCCTCCAGGAGGTGTAGCTTAATTTCTGCAGTTCTCCACCTTAAGAGTAGGTGATTCTTGATGTCTCATTCCCAAAGAAAGAATAGAGTAGGAAAAGGAAAAATTATTTACTTTACAGTGGGGACAATCAGCAAACACTACCCGAACCAAGGAATGATGGTTATCATCATCACTGATGTTCTGCTGATACCACATATACCCTAATGTGATACAATGAGAATGGTACTTCACCTTTGTGATGTTTTTTTGAAAAACCTTATAGCCCAGTCTATGAGAAAAAGATCAGATTGAAGGACCGTGTACAGGATACCTTGCCAATACTCTTCAAGATGGATTGTGGTCACAATAAACAAAGACACACTAAGAACTGTGATAGATCAGAGGAGACTGTGAAAACTTTTCAACAAAATGTGGTGCCCAGGACTAGCTAATGAAACAGAAAGCCAAATCCAAACAAAGTTTGGATTAATAATAATGTACCATTGTCAGTTTGGTTAATATTAGTGTACCATTATCAGTTTCTTAGTTTAGGCAAAAGTTCCATGATTATGTAAATGTTAAAAATAGGGAAACTAGATGAAGGATATATAGCAACTCTCTTCTTTGCTACTTTCCTGTAAATCTAATATTATTCCAAAATTAAAAGTTTATTTTAAAAGATCAAGAACATGACTCTGCAGGAAATATAATCAAGAAATTGTAGCAAGAAATTGCTCATAGACAATATGTGAATAAGTGGGCATGGCTGTATTACAATAAAACTTCATTTGCAAAAACAAAAAAATAAATAAATAAAATATCAAGAACATTCTTATACAACATATCCTAATAATAACCAATTAGAAAATACTACATAATTTCAAAAATCCCTTTCATTATATCAAGAAACCTACTACTATATCAGTCTAACAAAAGCATGTAAAATATTTACAGGAGAAAAACTTTATTAAACTGACAGCTATGAAAGACCTAAATAAAATTTTTAAAAATACCATAGCATCATGGGAAGACTGAACATTTTAAAGATGGCATCAAATCTTTAAAGTAATCTGTATATTCAATACTATAATAAGCTTACTGAAGGTTAATATATTCTTCATGATAAAAATGTTAGAATAGTGGGATTGTATTATATATTTGCAAATCTATTTTAATATCTGTCTAAATAAAATACAAACGGATTTTCATATCTTCTTCTGTCTTCAAATGTTTGATATTACATATGATGTAGCCTCTAGGAACCTCCATTACAAACTCCTAAGAGAATGATAATGACAGACGCAATACTGTCTTAGGTATATTGTGAAAATCATCTTGGCCTTGCAGACCTGCTAAAAGTCCTGGGACCATACTTTGGTAAATACTATTTTGAAGAAATAACATTTTTCATTCCCCCTTAACATAAAGCGTCATATTACTTTTTAAAGTTTAATATAAAAATTTCCAAACATACAGAAAAATTTAAAGAATTATATAATAAACACCCAAACATATACCACCTGGATTCTATGATCAACATTTTACTATGCTTTTTATCACATGTCTATCCATCCATCTATCTACCCATCAATAATCTGACTTCTTCTAAGTTTTTACAATACATTTCAAAGTATGTTGAGGATATTAGTATAGATCTCTCAGAATACTTCAGCATGCATCTCATTACTTAGAGCTCAGTATTCTTTTACAGTTCTTTTGTTTTTGTTTGAGGTAAACCTTACATACAATACAATGCACAAAACTTAAGTGTATAATTTTATGGATTCAGACAAATGCTACTACATATTTGTGCAACCAAATTTCTATCATGATACAGAACACGACTCTTGCTCCAGAAAGTTCCCTCATACCCTTTTAAGTAATTCTCTTATCCTCTGTCCTAATGCCTCTAGAGGTAATCACCATTTTGATTTTTTTCCTACTCAGATTATCTTTGTCTTCATAAAATTGAATTCTTACAATATATACTCTTTTCTATAAGGGTTCTCTCATTCAATGCAACATTTTTTAGATTCACCCATACAATTTTTAAAAAATTATTAAAAGTTAATTTACCTACCATGAAAATAACTATCAAGATGAGACAGATGCCCACTATGATAAGGAAGGGGATCAGATAGTACTCCAGAGGAAGACTAAATTCTGGAACTAAGATAACATGGCCCCTAGAAGAAAATCAAAATAATTGAGAAATAGTTAAGAGTTGTTAAATTATGATGTAATTAATAATTAAAAATAAGAAAAATTATTTTTTAAAACAGACATGTAGACAATACAATTCAATCTACTACATACATACCATTTTCTGATATATGACTTCCAATAATTTAAGAAATCCCTTTTTTTTAATTTATAGTTTTTTTTTATTTTTGGGGATTCATTGAAGGTAAAGAAATCCTTTTTATATATCTTTAAGTCTATTTTAGGTATTTTTCAAAATCACTTGCCTATAAATTAAGAGCAGCTCTTTCTTAGTTGAGGTAAAGGAAATTGGCCAATCAATACTTACTGTGTCTTAGAGAGATGTTTACTTACTGAATTTAATATCCTGGGTAAAAGTTATATTTTATATGTAAAATCACCATAAATAACAATGACAGTACTTGGTATCATGTCAGCAACAATACATACCTGAGCCAAATCACTGTTTACTAGTTCTTCCTGTGAAAAAACTCTAGAGACACTACTGATGAAAAGCATACTCATTCCTCCCTATCTGTTGTACACGCACCTGTTATACTAGGTACAGTGGACACAGCCACTATACCCTACATTCATCTGTGAGATATGCAGTAAGAAACTAATTCAGGAATTCACAATAACAGTTGCTTCCTTTATACTTTTCACCTTCTCACTGCCTGACTAAAAGAAACTACAGAAATGTGTATGCTGTGAGGATGGGGAGTAGGAAATGCTATACATCTTAATATCCCTTTGTTAACCATTAGCCATGTTATTAATTACTTTGATATTACAAGAATTGATAAGGATTCATGAAATAAAACTATAATCAGAATAAGTGCATTATTTGTGTTGCATGAGCAAATTTTATATGAGATCAAAACCCATGCGTTAAAAATCTCTCTAGTCTAGGGAAGAGTCTAGATAATGTTCAGTGACATGACTCATCTCTCCACTGGGTCCACTGTGCTACTAGACTGGTGTGCGGCCAGCAATACTACTCTGTTATCCACTGATGGGTGGTTCTTTTAGGTAGTGAAGCCATGTACTTCATAACAAAGGTTTAATACAAAAAACAAAATTCTCAGTACAAAGGGAAATAAAAATAGATGTCCTCTTTCTTCTCATACAGAGGTGCTCAGGACACCATAGTACTTAAGACAAATAACATGAAACTGAATGATTTGTATTCTAAGGCTATTTTTAAATCTTCATGCTATTGTTTATTATACTCACATATAGGGATCCGTATTAAGCTTCAACCAAAACAAAACACAGAAAATATAATACTCAGAATTTCCCCCTAATTAAATACTTTTCGAAAATTGCTAGCATTGCCAAAAACAAGTAGCTTTTTACTTTAATCACTTTCTAGCAGAATATAGGATGACAAAGGATTTTATATGCATTTTTATATCTTTAGATAAAATACTGAAGTACCTGATGTATCCTCAGCATAAAAAAGGGAAAATCAGCAGCAGCAGGCCTGGGCTGCTCTATTTGGTACCATCTCTTCCAGCATGAGGCTAGTCAGTCTGTAAATAATGTCCCTATTCTTGTCTCATACCCTCTGAAACTGTCCTGAGCCAGTGGTACCTCTTTTAAGTCATTCAGACCTTTCCATGACACACAAATCCTCTGCCAATTCCTTACCCCTCATCTATCAACTTGCTATAAGTTATAAATTAACCCTATTGGGGTCTAGAAGCCATATCACTGAACATCCTAAATTTAACCCACTGTAGCTTCTTAATATCTCAGCAGAAGAAACGTTTACACCTCACATATTGTTTTTTTCTTCTGTTTTTATATTTATGACTTCTTAAAGCACATTCAGCCTGAATAAGATAAAGAAACAATCCCTGTCCTATAAGACAAGCCTCACAGTTGTTCAAAAATGAACAGAGCTGCTATGTGAGAAGAAGCAAGAGGAAAAAAAAAAAAAACCAAGAAGTCCCAGCGAACAGGAAAGTAAGACACTTTACTAAAAACATTCTCTGTGTTTGACACTACAGAAATGGATACCAGAATTTTCCAGTAAGTACTGTGTTCAGCTTCATAGGCGTAGGTTCTAAATCTAATATTCTACATGTCCTATTAATGCTTGCCTGCTATATCTCAAGCCCATTCAGTTTACTGTCAAGATCCATTGTGAGGATTTTAAAGGGTACATGACTGATAAAAGGTTTGTGTATCAAAAGATACATAAGACATGAAGACACTGCTTTTTTTTTTTTCCTGACAGTGCATGTGGTGACAGTGATAATATAGGGTGGAGAATTACAACAAAGTATCAGACCTTTGGCTTCATTTTTATTTCCCGTGTCTTCCTAGGTCCCCAACTGAGCCTACAGATTAATTCTTACCCTTCTCCCAAATTAATCTGCATGTGAGTAAGGATTTATGTAAACAGTCTCAGTAAGTATTTTTACCAGAATGCCTCCATGTTCACCCCTAAATACAGTATACCTCTTGAGTTCTGCAGCTAAGATTTTTTCACTGAAGCAGAGTCCTAAGCAACCCAGAAAACAGGATCTTAATCTTTGTGAGAGTTCCTAGGCAAATTTCAAACCAGCTGCATAGTTTTAAGCTTTATAACAATAACCTGTCTAATTTCCCCATCCCTCTATTGAAACATGAAATCTTGTCTGTTCTTTCTCACATCCAATCCCCACCAAACTGCTGAGCCTCAGTAGATTTACAGCCATACACCAGAACCCCTGTCCTATAGACCAACTTTCCAGGCAACACCTGTGTTCAGCCTAATTGCTGGATACCCAAACTCTTTCTGCTGACTACTTGCTTGAACTTACAGACAAAGCTCATAACTGCCTCACCAAAAATCCTACATCCCTTTATAGATAGGCCCAATGCTTAGTTCTACGTCCCATTTGTCTGGCTAGGCACACCATAGCCAAAGCAATCAGGCAAGAGAAAGAAATAAAGGGCATACAAATTGGAAAAGCAGAGGTCAAACTATCCCTGTTTTCCAGTGATAATCATCTTGTATCTAGAAAACCCTAAAGACTCCATTAAAAGATTCCTAGAATTGATAAATTTAATAAAGTCTCAGGTTACAAAATTAATGTCCATAAATCAGTAGCCTTTCTGTAGAGTAATAACAGTCAAGCTGAGAGTCAAATCAAAGACTCAATACCATTTACAGTAGCTGCAAAGAAAATAAAATACCTAAGAAAATACTTAAGCAAGGAGGTAAAAGATCGCTTTATAAGAAGAACCATAAAATAGTGATGAAAAGTCATATATGACACAAACAAATGGAAAAGCATCCCATGCTCATGGATTGGAAGAATCAACACTGTTAAATGTCCATATTACCCAAAGTGATTTACAGATTCAACACAAATTCCATCACAGTACCAACATCATTTCACAGACCTAGAAATAAATAATCCTATATTTCATATGGAACCAAAAAAGAGCGTGCATAGCCAAATAATCCTAAGCAAAAAGAACAAATCTAGAGACATCGCATTACCTGACTTCAAATTATAGTACTACAAAGCTATAGTAACCAAAACAGCATGGTACTTGAATAAAGGTAAACATGTAAAATAGAAGAACAGGACAGAGAACCCAGAAATAAAGCCATATAGGTGCAAATTATCTTTGAAGAAGCAAACAAAAACATACATGGGGAAAGGATGCTCTACTTAACAAATGGTGCTGGGAAAAACTGGACAGCCACATGCAGAAGAGTGAAACTTCTGGATCTTTAGTCCTCACCGTTTACGAAAATCAACTCAAAATAAATTAAAGACTTACATGTAAAACGTGAAACCATAAAAATCAAGAAGAAAATGTAAGAAAAACTCTTCTGAACATTGGCCTTATCAAAAGCATATACAGAAACAATAAAAATAAGTAAATTAGGCTTAAATTAAAATGATTCTGCACATCAAAAGAAATAATCAATAGACAACCTACAGAAGAGAAGAAAATATTCAATAACTATACATCTGACAAGAGCTAATATCCAGAATCTGCACTGAACTCAAACAAATCAGCAAGAAAAAAAATAAATAAACCTATCATAAAGTAGCAAAAGACATAGACAGACTTTGTTCAAAAGAAGATAAACAAATAGCCAACACACATAATGAAAATATGCTCAATACTGCTAATCATTACAGAAACACAAATTATAACCACAATGAGATACCACCCTATCCCTGTCAGAATGGCCATTATTTAATATTAAAAGTCAAAAAACAATAGATGTTGGTGCAGATGCAGTGAAAAGAGAATGATTATACACCGTTGATGAGACTGTAAACTAGTATACCCTCTATGGAAAGCAGTATGGAGATTTCTTTAAAGAACTAAAAGTAGACCTATTATTCAATCCATCAACCTTACTACTACATAGCTACCCAAAGGAAAAAAAGTGATTTTACAAGAAGATACCTGCACCCAAAAGTTTATCACAGCACAATTCACAATTGCAAAGATACAAAATCAACTTAACTGCTCATCAACTGAGGAGTGGATAAAGAAAATGTGGTATATATGATCATAAAGTAGTGTAATGGACACTGAAAACTAAGTGGAGGGAGACAGTGGGCAAGGTTAGAAAAAAGTCTACCTATCAGGTATGATGTACGCTACTCTGGTGACAGATACACTGAAAGCCCTGACTCTAACATTCCACAACTCATATGTGAGCAAAAAAAACTCTGTATCTCCTAAAACAAAACAAAACTACAGGTTAGTGTCCTGCTACTCAGGGAAGCCTCCAGAAAAGGTCCCCACAGGCCAATGGGAGGTGAGCTGGGAGGTGCTTTGTGTTTTTGCAGTGAGATGCACATCTTCATCCTCAAAGTAGCTCTTAGAAAAACAAAACAAAATGTTCTCCTTTACCCTGATTACGAGATTCATCCTAGTTCCCTCAGAAGTTTTAGGAAATTTTCGGGAAGCACAAAAACCGAAAAACTATCTCAATTACCTCTTTCATATCACAATGAATCTCAATCATCTTCCAGTGTAACTGAATAGGCTTTAAGTGCATCTGTTCTATTAGCTCCATAATAAAAATAATATTCAATAAAGTGCTGCTAACTGTTGTAAAACAATGTTAAAAAGATATACTAGGGCGGAGCCTGTGGCTCATCGAGTAGGGCGCCGGTCCCATATACCCAAGGTGGTGGGTTCAAACCCGGCCTTGGCTGAATTGCAAAACAGAAAAATAGCCAGGCGTTGTGGCGGGTGCCTGAAGTCCCAGCTACTTGGGAGGCTGAGGCAAGAGAATCGCCTAAGCCCGAGAGCTAGAGGTTGTTGTGAGCGTGTGACGCCACGGCACTCTACCAAGGGCGATACAGTGAAACTCTGTCTCTACAAAAAAAAACAAAAACAAAAAAAACATATACTAGTATATTTCCTAGCTCTGAAAGAGGGGAAGCGGCTTGACAAGAAGTAGGTAGTTATGTAATTAGGTAGGTAGGTAGGTAGATAAAAAGCAGATCTGTATCCCTTATGCATAATGAAACCTAAAAAGCTTTAAAAATAATGTGTGCAATATATGTGATAGTCAACTTGAACTGACCTGCAAAACAACCCATACATCCATCACAGATACATTAATTGGTTTAATTATAGCACGCTACCTCAAATCCTATTTGGAATGTTATGTAACTTTTAAAAATCTAAGGCCAGGCCCAGCAGTTCACTTCTGTAATGTTAGCACTCTGGGAAGCTGAGGCAGGAGGTTCTTATGAGCTTACGAGTTCAAGAATAGCCTGAGTAAAGACTTGACCAAAAATAGAAAAATTAGCCAGTGTGATGGGATGCCTGTAGTCCCAGCTACATGGGAAGCTTAGGCAGGAAGATGGCTTGCGACTAGGAGTTTAAGGTTGTTATGAACTAGGCTGAAACCACAGCACTCTAATCTGAGTGACAAAGTGAGACTCTGTCTCGGAAAAAAAAAAAAAAAAACACTTAAAAAATTTTCAATTCCACAATGCATCTATCCCCAACAAGTGGGATAAGGAATTTTGTGGACTTGTATTAAGATGGAAAGGGTCTAAATATTAAGTAAATAAGGCAAATTATAACATGTTATATGTTGTATGGTTGCTTATTAAGAGTACATTATCATTAATTAATGGTAGTTATCAAATATGAGAGAAAACTAAAGGCTTTTTTACAACAGTAGTTGTTAGAGAACAGCAACAGGGACTTTCACTTTAAATGTTTTATATTTCAATTTTTCCATATTTTACCAGCATGTAAAAATTTTTACATTTTAATTTAATTTTTTTTTTTTTTTTGAGACAGAGTCTCACTATATCACCCTCAGTAGAGTGCCATTGTGTCACAGCTCACAGCAACCTCCAACTCTTGGGCTTAAGTGATTCTCTTGCCTCAGCCTCCCAAGTATCCGGGACTACAGGCGCCTGCTACAATGCCTGTATTTTTGTTGTTGTTTTTGCAGTTGGCACTATTGTTTAGCTGGCCCAGGCCAGGTTTGAACTCACCACTCTCTGGTGCATGTGGCCAGCACCATAACCACTGTGCTACGGGCGCTGATCCTACATTTTAATTTCAAAAAATGATTTTGTAATTAAAAATAAAGGCTCTTTAAAATATATATCAAAATACATAGAATTTTTCTAAATGAGGGAATAAGATTGATGTAAAAGCAGGTACTAGTTCTTCCCTATATTAACTGTACAAACACGGCTGACAAAAATATAATTTTTGATACAACATCCAAAATTATATTCCTTACTTTAATGAAGATGTTCTGAGCATATAACATGTGAACAATATTTTAAATATCATCACTATATGGAGGAAATGACAAAAACAATAAACAGAAAACCTTGCCCTCTTTTTTGTTACACATTTTCAAAGTCAAATATTCATGAATTTCTTTTCTCCCTAATTTAGAATTGGATTTCATTGTGCCAGTTTCCTTTCGGAAAATGGAGATAACAAGTAATAATAACAACAACCACTCAAGGGTTGTTGTGAACATTAAATGGATAACAAATGTAGAAGTCTTGCTTTCATGAGTGCTTGGCATTTGCTAAATGCTCAATAAACAAACTTGCTTTTATTATTAATATTTTTGTTATTGCTCCTCTATGCTCCTGCCCACTGTGTTTTGGGGATCTGTTTCATGGAAGAAGCTCTGAAGTGTTCATTGCACTGTTTTCTGTATTAGATCACATAGCTGTGCAATAATTTTAGTCTATATGTTACCCTTACAATGAGTTGGGTTTTTTGGGGTTTTTTGCGGTTTTTGGCCAGGGCTGGGTTTGAACCCGCCACCTCCAGCATATGGGGCCAGCGCCCTACTCCTTTGAGCCACAGGCACTGTCCTATAATGAGATTTTTAAAGAGAAATTTTACATAAAAGCTTTCATTCCAAATCAAACTTGTAAAACTTGAAAATTATTTGTCTTTGTAAAAAGTTAATCACTTAACACACTATGATTTGGATTCTATGTTTTAAAAGTAACAAATTTCTTTTTAATAATATATAAAAATTTCTTTTTTTTTTTACTTTTTAGTTTTTTATTTTTTTTATTTTTACATATACATGTGTTCATTAGGTTTCCACTTTTTGCCTTCACAGAATTTAAAAGGCTTAAAATTTAATAACAATAACAATGTTTAAGATAAGGACTAGAAACAAAAACCACGTAAAGAATGAACAAAGATAAATACATTCAGAAAAGAAAACAGACAATTACTGCATCAAAATATTAAGCAATATTAATAATAATAATGCCAAGAAAGTAACATTCACATTGTCAAATAAGAGTATGTCTGTTATAGAATGCTTTGACTTTGATGCTCAGTATGACATCATCAGTTAACTTATTTTTTTCCAAAGTCTCAAGAAATAGACAACTAATATTATATAAATAAAAGTAAAAGACAGTTTCAAGAAACAGATCATGCCAAATCTTATAGACAACAGAAAAAGAAGAAATATTTCAAAATCATTCTACTTGGTCTGGATACATCTGATATTGAAATTGGAGAAAATATATTGTTATAAAGGGAAATTACAAACATATTTCACTTATAAGTGAGGATGCAATATCCTAAACAACATATTGACAAGTTGAATTAAAAATTAATGTTTAAGTAATGTACTTTGGTCA